>CM070822.1:2199114-2296614 GCA_036326025.1 Chrosomus eos | reverse complement strand
GAAATTTCCAGAATTGTCTTTGCAGGAGAAGCAATTGTGTTTAGATGCCGCGAAAATTCGTGCTGAACGAGATGATCGCGCTATGAAAGAGCGAGCGGTAGAGAGAGAATTCGAAGAGAGAAAATTAAGTCATCATTTAGCTATGAGAAGAATGGAGCTTGATTTAGAAGAGAGAACGCTTCAGTTAGAGAGAGAACGTCAAGAGAGTGCATTTCAGATAAAGAAGTTGGAGTTAGAATTAGCAGCAAAGACAGCTGAAGTTTCACAAGCGAATGTGCCTGTTTGACGTTCATAGAAATATGAGACTAGTGCCGCCATTTTCTGAAAAGGAAGTGGATAAATATTTCTATCACTTTGAACGTGTTGCCTTGTCCATGAAATGGCCTAAAAGCTTTTGGACTTTACTCTTGCAGTGTGTGTTCACAGGTAAAGCTCAAGAAGTTTATTCAGCACTCTCACTGGAACAGAGTGGTGAGTATGATGTTGTGAAATCTGCTGTGTTACATGCATATGAACTCGTGCCTGAGGCATATTGTCAGAAATTTAGGAATTTGAGTAAAGCTGATGAATGTACTTATGTTGAATTTGCAAGAGAAAAAGAGAACTTGTTTGATCGTTGGAGCACTTCAATGAAAGTTACAACTAAAGAGCAGTTAAGAGAATTAATGCTCTTAGAGGAGTTTAAACATTGTGTTCCTCATGCTGTAGCTACACATCTCACTGAACACAAGGTGAATACACTTTCTGAAGCCGCCATCATGGCTGATGAATTTGTGTTAACCCATTGTGGGTCATTCAGTTCAGTAGGTCTTAAAACTAACAATATGAGTAACTCTAAGTTTTGCTTTCAACCTAAGACAAAGTCTTCTGTGATGAGTAGGAATAGCAAGACAACAGTTGCTGAACATTCTAGTAAACCTGTACTCTCACGAGACATGGTTTGCTTTTATTGTAAAAAGCCTGGTCATAAAATATCTGACTGTCTGATACTCAAGAAGAAAGAGAGATTGACGAAATCTGTTGCTTTAGTTTCTACCTCACCATTTATTATTGACACTCGTGATGAGAAAGATCATCATTTGCCCAGTCCTGGTGATAAATCTGTTGATCAGTGTATAACTTCTTCTGTTGATTATGCCCCTTTTATCACAGAAGGAAATGTGTCATTGCCTGGTTCAGACGAAACGGTGCCAGTACGTCTTCTTCGAGATATGGGAGCCGCGCAGTCGTTTCTTTTAGAAGGAATCTTGCCTTTAACTTCTGAAACTGCTACTGGAATTCATGTACTAGTGCGAGGGTTTGAGATGAGGTTCACTGAAGTGCCTTTGCATCGAATTCATCTTTCCTCTGCCATTGTATCTGGTGAAGTAGTAGTTGGTGTTCGTCCTGCACTTGTTTGGGGTCGGAGTGAAGTGGCAGCTCCACCCATAATAGCATCTACACCTAGGAAATCGGATATGGGAAATTGTAGAGGATTTCCTGATTTGTTTCCAGCATGTGCAGTTACTCGATCAATGGCAAAACCATTATCTGAAAATCAAGTTGAAGTTCCACTGCATGATACCTTCTTCTATACTGTTCATACAGGTGATTCAGGATCGGATGTGTCCAAATGTCCTGAGCAGAGAGACCCGAAGTCCTGTTCTTCGTTGTCTTCTGACCAGAAAGATTCGACAGTGTTGCGACATGAATCTAACGATACATCAGAGGTTCTGTCCACTCTTGAGAAAACCAATGTTGATCTCTCTGATGTTGATTGTTCTCTGACTTCTTTGTTCCAGATTTCCCGAGAGGATTTGATTAGAGCTCAACAGAGCGACGATAGTCTTAAAACTCTATTCTCTGAAGTAGGGTCTAAGAAATGTTCTGATCCTCAGTCTCCTTCGTACTTTCTTGACGATGGTCTGCTGGTCGGAAAGTGGTGTTGCATGAAGATGTTTCTCTAGAACCTAAAATCCAGATTGTGGTTCCTTTTATGGTGAGGGAATCTGTGTTGCATTTAGCTCATCAGGGACTTGCTGGTCATACGGGCGTTCGTAAAACGTACGATCGAGTCTTGCGACAGTTCTATTGGCCTAAGGTGAAACGAGATGTGGCAAAACATATTCGATCTTGTCATACATGCCAGATCACCGGTAAGCCAAACCAAAAAGTTCCTGTTGCTCCGTTGCAACCCATTTCCGTCGTGTCCACTCCTTTTGAACATCTGGTAGTTGACTGTGTTGGTCCTTTGCCTCGGTCCAAGACTGGTCATCAATACCTTTTAACCGTTATGTGTCAGACTACCCGTTACCCGGCTGCTTATCCATTAAGGCCATTACTACTAAATCTGTCTTGAAGGCTCTCACTAATTTCATGTCGACCTTTGGAATTCCTAAAGTCATTCAGTCCGATCAGGGTTCGAACTTCATGTCGAAACAGTTCTCAAAAGCCCTGCGTCAACTTCGAGTAAACCACAATATCTCTAGCGCTTATCATCCGCAGAGTCAAGGAGTTCTTGAGAGGTTTCATCAAACCTTGAAGTCCCTTTTAAGGTCATATTGTGTAGAACTCGATGCGGATTGGGAGGAAGGTCTGCCGTGGATGTTGTTGGCGATACGTGAGGTAATCCAAGAAAGTCTTGGGTTTAGTCCGAATGAATTAGTGTTCGGACATGTAGTGAGAGGACCTACGGCTGTGTTAGCTGAGGAGTGGCGAATGCCTAAACTGTCTGAAAACATTTCGGATTATGTAAGTGGATTCCGGCGTAGATTATATGAGGCAAGAGCTCTCGCTAAAAAGAAGTTGAGTAAGTCTCAAATAAAAATGAAACAACGTTTTGACTGAAAAGCTAAGCTAAGAGAATTTCAGGTAGGTGATCAAGTACTCGCTTTGTTGTCCCTACCTGTTAATCCATTTCAAGCTAAATTTACAGGCCCCTATAGTGTAGTTAAACGTCTCTCTGATAATAACTATCTGTTGAATACTCCTGACCGGAGGAAAAAGGTACAAGTTTGTCACAGTAACTTGTTGAAATTGTACACAATTCCTGTTCGTTCTGTTACTGTGAATATGGTAAATTTTTGTGACTCTTTTTCAGAACCATCTTCTCTCTCTCCCAAAACGAATGGGGATTCTTTGGAGAATGCTGATGAGGATGAGGGTTTTCTTTCTCGAGAAAATGTTGACGGGCGACTTAAAAACTCGGAGATTCTTTGTAACCTGACCTCTCATCTTTCTTATCTGACTGAAGGGGAGAGGAGTGATGTCACTGAGGTGGTGACGTCATTTCCCTCTCTTTTCCGTGATGTTCCTGGTCGTACCTCTATCATTGAACATGATATCGATGTAGGAGCTTCGTGTCCTGTTAAACAGAACGCATATAGAGTCAATCCTTTTAAACGAGATTTGCTGAAACAAGAGGTGAACTATTTACTTGCTCATGGTCTGGCTGAATCTAGTTTCAGTTCATGGAGTTCCCCTTGTGTTCTAGTAAATAAATCTGATGGCTCATATCGATTCTGTACAGATTATCGAAAACTTAATTCTGTTACTAAGCCGGATTGCTTTCCTTTGCCTCGAGTTGATGATTGCGTCGATCATGTTGGCTCTGCCCGATATGTCAGTAAATTCGATCTTCTAAAGGGATATTGGCAGGTGCCGCTGACTGATCGAGCGAAGGAATTGTCCACCTTCGTCACACCGGATGCTTTCCTGCAGTATACGGTTATGCCTTTCGGAGTGCGAAATGCACCTGCGACATTCCAGCATCTCGTAAATCGTATACTGTACGGAATGTCAGGATGTGAGGCCTATCTTGACGACGTGGTGTTGTATAATTCCTCCTGGTCCGAACATCTTAACCAAATTAAAGAATTGTTTTCTCGTCTAGCAAAGGCTAATCTTACCATAAACCTCGCTAAATCTGAATTCGCGAAAGCAACCGTTACCTATTTAGGTAAAATTGTGGGAAATGGTTGTGTAAAACCTATTGAGACCAAGGTTGAAGCCATTAGTGACTTTCCCGTACCCACTACTCGTCGTGAATTGCGACGGTTTCTCGGTATGGTGGGATATTACCGGTGTAAGGGGTTTACAGTCAAAGACCCAGAACCAGATATGAAGAATGAAGACCCGGAGTCAGAATTATAAAAAATTAAAGAACAATTTTACTGAAGATAGTTTGCAGTTTCATCAGCAGAAGTCAGCTTCAATACTCACACAGGAGTTCGTAGGCCGCCCCGCTTACAGTTACAAAGATCACAGCAGTTATACCATTTTCAAGGTCTAAGCTACGTCATTGCTTACAGGTTGAATGGTTCTCATTGGCTTAGAAATAGATAAACACAGTAATTTTCCACACATATACAGATAGACGGAAGCATATCTCCATCGATTATGCAGATGACACATTCGGACACTGAAGTTAGACACGACATGACCTTCCAGGTCGCAGATTTGGGTTTGATGAGCGCCAGCATGTCTCGAACAACACTTCACTCAATCTCCAATAATGCCAGTGGTTCTGTAACCAAGAAGACTAACACACACACACCAACACACAGCTTTTCCAAGGTTGGATTTGGCCAGGCTCAAACTATAAACATGAGAGTCATCTCAAAACATCAAGATAATGCGTTCTTTCTCTTAACTTTAGTCTAACTGGAAAGTAAGGCTTTAACAAAGAAATGGTCCCTTAAACTATAGGTTTTAACACGTTGAAGATCTTTCTCAAACACAAAACAAGTCCCTATTTCATTTCTGGAAGCTGGGATAAATAAGCAAGCACTTTTACTGCATTCAGATATCAAATACATACATTAAAGAATACATGAAAAGAATATTTCAGTAATTACACTGGTAACTTCTATAACAAAGTGAAATCTCAGAAGCCTAGAGAAATCATTCAACTCATTTAATATTTAGAAAGAAAAATATTGATTAATAATTTGATTATAATTACTCATCATTACATATACATTGAAGCAGCAGTGGATTTCAATCCACCCCCATCAGTCCCCCGTTTTAGACCAATGTGGGGTCCAATACCACCACATCTGGTCTATCAATAAAGGCTGCTTCAAAATGTTACGTTTCTGACCCATGCTGCTCTGTCAGGTTGATTTTTTTTTTTTTTTTTATAAAACAGACAATATCTTTTTCCTTTAAGGACTTAACATGAACAAAATATCCCTCAAATTATTCCTCATATCCAAGATAGTATATTATTCTCCAGAACCTTTGGACATAGCTGTCTTTACATTTTACTAATTTGGTATTATCATCAACAACACTGATTACAGAACAAGTGCATATCTAACATCCAAAAAGCCGGGCTGAATAAGAAGACACTGCTCCTGTACTCTCGACCTTGATCGAACCCTCAGTCACTCCTCAGATATTAAAGACAGACATTGTCTACAATCATAAATACACGAATATATGAACCAGTTTTTATAAAACTATAATTTTCAAATCCTTTTATTATAAACAAAGTTGGATGGTTAATCCATTATTTTCACTAACCCTTTTATAGACCCGTTAGGTTCAAAACACAATGGTTGTCAAATAAAATAAAATAAATAAACAACAAAGAATAAAATATTAATAATTAAGAGCACTTTAAGTCTTTACTGAAATTATTCTTAAGTTGACGGTCACATAGCATGTACCATTTTAATTGTATAACATCTTATACCCTTTTTTGATTGTTTCAAAAATAGAAATAAAATAAAACAAATTCACATCATCATTTCAATCATTATTTCACCACTAAAATATAGTATTGTTCCCCCATTCTGCTTAATAAGCTTTTGTTAATCCCTGTTAATCATATAATGGCTCATTTTTATTCTGAAACTCACTTTTCATACCATTTAACCTTAATTTGACTTCCATTAATTCTATCAGAAATTTTATTTCCATAATATACATGTTTCTATATTTCTTCCAGCTAGTTCCGTCTGCATCATTTTCCTTTCTTTTCTCTACCTATAACCAGTACATGATTGTTTGCTTACAATCCACACAAACATATCTCAGACAACAACATCCACCCAGTCTTTCACCACTGTCAACCTGACACTTCAAGTTCCCCCGTTAGGGAAGTCATGGTATTTTATTAATTCTTCACTACCCTTGTTTTCTTATCATTAATTTTAACTTATTTTTCATTATAACTACTTCTCACAGTATTTCTCTATCAAATTGTTAGTCTAAAGATGCAAAAAATATTATCAGTATTGTCTCAGTCCCACTTATCTTTACAGTTGTGCAGAAACCAAAATATTATGTTACTCAGATCTCAACCCCTAAGACAGCCATATAGCTGCTTTCTCATTTAACCTTTATTAACTAAATTGAAGTTTTCTTGAACATCTAATGCAGGGGTAGGGAACGTCGGTCCTGGAGAGCCACAGCCCTGCAGAGTTTAGCTCCAACCCTGAAAAAAACTCACCTGATTGTAGCCTTAATGATCCTAAAGACATTGATTAGCTGGTTCAGGTGTGTTTGATTAGGGTTGGAACTAAACTCTGCAGGGCTATGGCTCTCCAGGACCAACGTTCCCCACCCCTGATCTAATGTCATACATCCATTTAATGGAGTTAGAAATTATTATTTTTTTTAGAAGTATTATTCACTCCTCCTTTGTTCGCCCACCGGCCTTTCATAAAAACGAGGGAGCTCACTCTGGATAATTTGGATAGTGACTTAGCCAATTTGTCACTTTGTCTCTCTGCCGTCAAATCTATTATTTTTACATTTACCATTATGATCCCACCTAGTTGTCTATTTAAATTTAGACCCTCAGTTGAATTTAGACAAGAGTTTTTACCCCATAATGGACGGAAATCTTCAACTTCACAATTCCAATTTAAATACTAATCCAGAGAGTAATTCAAATCAACATCATACATGACAAAAAAGTCATAATTACCAATAGCAGACAGAGCTGGAAAACCAATCCAATTAAAGCTCGTCCCATGTTCTGCATTGTCTTTTCATCAGATTGACTCAGAATTATCAGCTTCTTTAAAGTGTGTCGTTTCACTTAACCCATCTGTAATGATAAAACACTCATTCCAGAGGTTAATGACACAATATCACAAAATAATAGTATTAACACATACACGACATAAAGTGCAGTCACCATCACACACACTCATACTGGACACACATATGTTAACTGCTCATTTTCAATGTTCACTTTTCTTTATATTATTGCTAATAAGATTTACATTTTAAATAAGATTTTAAACTTCACATTTTTCTGTAGCTTTTACCTAATTTTAAGTGGTCTCTTAACCAGTTGCAAAGCATGTTTGTTCATTATTCATTAAATTTTTAGACAAGTCAGCTGGGTTGTTTTGTTTAATTTTCCTTAGCATTATTTTGCTTCAGCTTGCTTTAGCAGGCCAATAACAGAAAGACAGACACAGCCATCCCTTCCTCCACTCAAACAGTCTCTCTCTCTTATTAACAAATAATAATTACATTAAATTAATCACTATCCTTTTACCATTAAATTTTGTTATCCAGACTTTTCTCAAATCAAAAACTGTCTTCATCTTTAGCCCTCCACCATGTCAAATGACCTTCAGGAGTTAAAACTTATTAGTTCAAAATCAACACTTCTATACATTTTCTTATTCTTGCCCATGAGGCAGCCAATACATAAAAAGTTTTGTTCCTGTCTCCACAACAAACAATGGCAATCCCCTCATGTTATCAGCTGGCTCTTGAAAGCCCCTCCCCCTTGGCTCTTTATCTATAATTTTCTCTTCAGGGTGTTGTCCCCCTGGCTTAATTGCAGATACTTGTCACAATGAAAAACAAGCGTACGATTATGCGGTTTCTTCTGGCAAGTGGTATAGAGGAACTCACATTCTTTTGGGTCAGACTGCCGCAACTCGTCACAGCGCATCTCACCTCTCAATGCTCTGCTGACCCCAGTGGCCTCCAGTAGTCAGCGCTCAACTCTCACTACCTTTCTTGCATGTACCACACCCCCGTCCTGAGGTGCCCAATGTCCGTGACCCCCTGCGTTAGGCTGTCCCCTGGCCAGGAGAATCATCCTGTCATTGAGTAGCCACATACACACTGGTACCGCTTTTTCCTATCACACAATCAGTTTCCTTTAACAGAACTCAGCTGCTTTCTGGAGCTTAGGAAAGGCACGTTCAGAGTCACCAGAGCCATTCTGATTGCCTAATAGTGTTCACAGGGAGACAGGTTAATAACAGCAGTATTTAATCACTTAAATCCATTAACCATCTTAAAATCATCAACCTAGCTCTTTAGATTATACTCAGTGAATTTAGATCACAACCATACAGTGTACTGTTACTGTACATCTGTAGCCGTAGCCTTCGGCCCTGTTTCAATGGTGGAGACTTAAGATAAGACAGAGAAGTGACTGGTCCTAAAATAAAATAATCAAAAATGTCACTTCTATCTTTTAAGATCTGCATTATTATTTTAAAGACTTCTTTAAAGTCATTCAGTTTTACATTTAAAACATTCACCAATACAAATTGCCCTCTTAATGGCAATGATTTCTTTTACATCTCTGTGTCTGATTTTTCAACTGAGACACTGTGCTTTTACTATAAATAGCTTATTATTACTTATGACACAGACTCAGATAACAGCCTGTTAGCTGAAATTGACTGAGAGAGACTCTGAGGCACTCAGGATTGGTACACTGTTCTCTCATAAACTTCTAACTTCAACAAAATCATTAAACTTTATCTATCATCTTTTAACTATCCCAGCTTAAGGCATCTTGGCCAGAAATGACATTTGTTTCCAAATAAACATAATTTTATAGTTGTCTTTATTTAGACAATACAAATTTCCACTCAGATTGAGTCTCTGTCGTACTGGCCGTGTACAGCCACAGCAGACATCAGATTCAGATAAGCAACCTGTTTCATTACAGCCAATAACAAACTTATCTTTTGAAAGCAAAACATCAGCTTCTAGTTCTCTCATGGTCAACACTTTTCAAGCTGTTTGTTTAATCAGATGCCTTTTTACATTTTACATTTAGAAACTGTTAATTCAGTAGCCTACTGCCTCTGCTTATTTGATCTTAAATAATTATTCTAGCTCTCAATAACATTTCATCTCGATTTTTGTTGTCAAGTTCTCAATTACCATAGCTTAATATCTGACTTCAAAGTTTTCCTAGGAGTTTATCAATCTCCAATCAGGATTCACACTAACTTTGACGAGGCTAGTACTCTCTGCTTGTGATACTTTTGCAGTTATTTGTAAATCATCCGTGAGATTAGTCTTTCTATATAATCTAAACCCTTTTTAAAATGTTTAATTAAAACAGAATCATCTTTTTAGTTACGTTTATACATTTTGCAACTCACATTTGTTGGAGTCATTAATTTTCATGGGTCATTGATTTTACATCAAACTGTATTCATCAATTCACTTATAATAATTACTATTATATATATTTTCAAAGGATTCACTTTAAGACTTCAATCTTTTGACCTTGTTTTTATCTCTTATTCTTTCTCAGACAAAATGTTAATATCGTCTTCACTTAAACACTGATCTACTTTCAAACCTGCATTATTACCAGAAATGTGTCACTGTCACATTTTCAAACACCTTCTCAGTGGGCATTTACATGTTAAATGGTCCTGCTGACCACAATTAAACACTCTCCGTCTGCTCTAACTTACTGCACACCCTGCACACCCAGTGTGTTCCATTTAGGAATGCAAACAGAGCCACTGATAAGCAGTGCTCCATATTCTTTTACAGTCCACCAGTGGCAGATACAACAATAGACGAATCATAATCTTCATCATTATTATTGGCACAACATTAATTTTCATAAGCTGCATCGAAATGCTCAAAATATTCGAAGTTGTTTTCTCAAAGTTTCTGTTTAACTTTAGTCACTTGTCCAGGGAAATTATCCTGACCCAGAATTTCTTTCACTTGCTTTTATAATCATCGTAAGCAATACGAGGCTAAACATTTAAAATTTTCAGTTTCTTTGTTTGTTTGTAGCCAGTCAAGTTGTTGTTTAAATTTCCAATCAGAATCAAAACCCTGACTACCATTTAACTTCATAATTTCTGCAAATTTCTTTGAAGTGAGGGCTTCAGAGCACAGCTGCTTACAGCGTTTGCTTTTGTCTCACTATTTGTTTCAGGACTTTTCAGGTTGCTGATCATGTTAGGCTATTACATTTTTCTGCCATATCTTAATCATGGTTCATACTCACCTGAAGTTATTGCAGAAATGGAGGCGGCGATCTTTGAACAACACAGCTTGGCTTCTGCGTGATGAAACTGCAAAGTATACTCCAAAATCACAGTTACATATACTGGTCCACGCCAATTTGGGTCACAACTTTTTTAATTTTTCTCTCGGAATCATTCCTGATGCATCCCTGGCAAACAACCCTATTATTGTTAGTATCCCTAACTGCCTGATTCACTTCACTAAGTTCGGGGATCCCCTATCTGAGATGGAAGAGATTGAGCAGGTTTACGGTGCCACTGGACCTCCAGCCCAGGGACGTACTCTGCTGGGGTGGTGCTACACCAGTAATGCCCAGCGGGGCCCCCACAGAGCACGCTTCGCTTGCACTGTCTGCTGCCGTTACCCTTAACGACGCTCTCAGCGACTTCTTCTTATACTGTCAGCAGTATAATTAACTTACTCCTTCACTCGCCTCATCGGAGTGAAGGCTCTCCCGCTCTCCTTCAAAATCTCTTCCAGTCAGACAGCCCTAACAATTAATAAAAGCTTACTACCTTGTTTGTTGATTTGCCAGGGGTGTCACCGAGAATAATTGCCCGCATCCTCCACCATAACTGTAAGGGGTTTACAGTCAAAGACCCAGAACCAGATATGAAGAATGAAGACCCGGAGTCAGAATTATAAAAAATTAAAGAACAATTTTACTGAAGATAGTTTGCAGTTTCATCAGCAGAAGTCAGCTTCAATACTCACACAGGAGTTCGTAGGCCGCCCCGCTTACAGTTACAAAGATCACAGCAGTTATACCATTTTCAAGGTCTAAGCTACGTCATTGCTTACAGGTTGAATGGTTCTCATTGGCTTAGAAATAGATAAACACAGTAATTTTCCACACATATACAGATAGACGGAAGCATATCTCCATCGATTATGCAGATGACACATTCGGACACTGAAGTTAGACACGTCATGACCTTCCAGGTCGCAGATTTGGGTTTGATGAGCGCCAGCATGTCTCGAACAACACTTCACTCAATCTCCAATAATGCCAGTGGTTCTGTAACCAAGAAGACTAACACACACACACCAACACACAGCTTTTCCAAGGTTGGATTTGGCCAGGCTCAAACTATAAACATGAGAGTCATCTCAAAACATAAAGATAATGCGTTCTTTCTCTTAACTTTAGTCTAACTGGAAAGTAAGGCTTTAACAAAGAAATGGTCCCTTAAACTATAGGTTTTAACACGTTGAAGATCTTTCTCAAACACAAAACAAGTCCCTATTTCATTTCTGGAAGCTGGGATAAATAAGCAAGCACTTTTACTGCATTCAGATATCAAATACAAACATTAAAGAATACATGAAAATAATATTTCAGTAATTATACTGGTAACTTCTATAACAAAGTGAAATCTCAGAAGCCTAGAGAAATCATTCAACTCATTTAATATTTAGAAAGAAAAATATTGATTAATAATTTGATTATAATTACTCATCATTACATATACATTGAAGCAGCAGTGGATTTCAATCCACCCCCATCACCGGAGCTTCTGCGAAAATTTCGCAAGTGTAGTCTCCCCTCTTACCGATTTATTGAGTCCAAAGTTGACTTTTCAGTGGTCTGAGCTCTGTCAACAGGCTTTTGACAATTGTAAGGCATTGCTGGCGTGTGCCCCTGTTTTCACAGCCCCGGATTTTGAGAAATCTTTTAGCCTTGCAATCGATGCAAGTGCTTGTGGTGCGGGCGCTGTTCTTTTACAGGAGGATTCGAGAAAGGTTTTGCATCCTGTAAGTTACTTTTCTAAAAAAGTTTAATCGACATCAACAAGTATACTCTACTATTGAGAAGGAAGCTCTCGCCTTAGTGTTGGCAGTCCAACATTTCGAGGTATACTTGGGGTCAATCGCTGCGCCGATTATTGTCTATACCGATCATAATCCGTTGGTTTTTTAAATCGGATGAGGAATCAAAACCAGCGACTTATGCGATGGAGTCTCATTTTACAACCGTTCTATCTTGAGATTAAACACATTCGAGGGAAGGATAATATCATAGCTGACACACTATCAAGAGCATGATCTGACCTATGTTGTCCCTTTTCTTTGCATCTCTAGGGCCCAGAGATGCTGAAGGATGAAGACGACGTTCAGAATACTCTTGCACTTATTTTGGGTTGTGCTAATTGTCTTTTCTTGTTTTGATTTTTAGATTCGTAGCCGAATCTTTTTCTTTTGGAGGGAGGTGTTACGACCCTGCGTTCCGCTTGCTCGCCTGCTGGTGGCGGTATTGCGTGGAGAGAGCGTGGAAGATTGCACACCCCTGCTTCATTATTGTCTTTGATTGTGGAGAGGATAAAAGCTTGGATTCAACATCACCTCTTCACTTCGTCCAGGGGACTGACAGCCTCTGGCGGAGTCATTCGAGCCTTTTGATTTACAGCCCATACCAACCTTCTTTTACTCCCCAACCGGATTATGTTTTCCCTTTTTGATTTGAAACCCCTAGACTTTGTTATATTCAGTTAATTGTGATTTTCGAGGAGAAATAAAATCTTGCAAGTCAGATTTGGTGTACTTGTTTATTTTATGTACGGCCGAAACGAGCTGGCCGTAACACATACTCTACCTTGTCTGTGGACATCGTTCATTCTAAAGCCGGTGCTAGATAAACAGCGAGCGTGCGTGCGACGGTAGGCTAAATTATTTACGACAGCGGCAGGGATGGAAATTAGCACCCGCCACCAGCCAAATGCGGGTGATTTTGTGTTGTGGCGGGTAAACTCGCTTCACCTACCGGCCACCGTGGCGGGTAAATAAAAATTGCATACTGTTTCACCCGGACGGCGGACACTTTTAGAGGAGGCACACCTTCAACACCCGCGCGCTTCTTCCGTCGAGGCTCGGCGTGGGAGCGCGAGAGGCGGTTTGCCGTCCAAAGGGAGAGCTAGCCGCGAGCGCATGGTCTATTTTTAGGGCGGGGTAGCTCTCTTGTGTAGTAAAGAGCTAGCCGCGCGAACATCTACCCGCGCGCTTCTTCCGTCGAGGCTTGAGCGCGAGAGACGGTTTGCCGTCCCGAGGGAGAGAGAGAGAGAGAGAGAGAGAGAGAGAGAGAGAGAGGAGAGAGAGAGAGAGAGAGAGAGAGAGAGATCGCGGGCACGATCAGTGGAAACATAAAAACATACAAACAGGACATCATTCAAACTGCAAATGTTTACTTATATATCTGTACACTCGCAATAAAACACAATATTGTGCTTTTGTCACACTCTAAACTATTGTCAAACTGTAACCTACAACTGTCACCCAACCACACAGACGCACGCACGCACAGTTTTTAAAAGCAAAACATTTATCCAACTCCATTTCAAAACAGGTTACATCTTTTGGACATTCATCATATCGCATTGGTTTTCATTTCTTGTCCTCGGAGTCAGAGCACTAATCTGTTTTTTTTTTTAAAAGGTACACATTCTACATTGATTAAAAAAGAAAGTCAAATGTGTTTTTAATGGTATATTATTTTATACGGAAATCAATTATTTATAATTCAGATGAGAATAAAGTTAAGGTTAATTAAAATTAAGGAAAACAAATAAATTTATCTGAAATATAGCAAATTAATTTTAAAATCAGGTACAATTACCAAACATATCAAGGTCTTTTTATTAATTTAATTAATAAACTAATTGTATAAAACTATTGTCAGTACACTACAAATAAACTGGTTATATGCCTTTATTAATAAAACGTATACAACTTAAAAATACAAGGCTTAAGACATTTATAAAAATGCCTTCTGCATTTTTGTTTTGCTTTTCACTCCATTGTACCGAAATCGTACCGAACCGTGATGTCTGAACCGAGGTATGAACCGAACCGTGACTTCTGTGTACTGTTCCACCCCTAATGCAATACAGTTTCATTATTGTTCATTATTATCCATACCTTACTATAAATAATTTGTGCGACTAAATCATGTTTTGCGCCAGTAACTGAAAAAGTTAGTAGCGCCAGTGCCAGCAGTGGAAAAGGTTAGTGTAGTTCCCTGTCCAGCATAGAGTGCGGTTCAGCATCGGTTCAGTTTTTTGTTTAATCTGCCCTACTCATTTAATGAAATGTATATCAGTTCATGGTTTGTGTGTGTATAAGAGAGAAAGAGAAAATGTCAGTATTGCATTGAGACTTGAGATTAAATAAACTGCTTAAGAATTGTAGATCTTGTAGTATTAATTTTCACATGCAGTTACACATTGTCGGTTAAAAACAAGAAAGTGGCTGGTAAAAACATTGAGTGGCTGGTAGATTTTGAAATCCACCAGCCACAGTGGCCGGTGGACAAAAAAGTTAATTTCCATCCCTGGACAGCGGCAATGGACAATTTAGTTTCCAACCAGTAGGGTGACCGAAGAGGAAAAATCCTTAGTGTTACTTTAATGCAGAAATCTTTCACATGAATCTCTGATTCCTGAGTTTGCAGCTGTTGTCTGTGAGGAAACTCTTATCGCTCGACAGGGGATGTTTCTGCACGACAGCATCTGAAACTGCTGCAATATGGATAATACAGTTTTTACAGTCGCTAGGACACATTTCTCAACACTTGGGTCACTTTTCACACACAAACTACATTAATTATTTTCTCACTTCGACACAACAACCGCCAGAACTCTGTGTATTACAGGCCGATCTGCACATGCTTACACACTTCAAAACAATAACATAATACAAAACTGAGTATTACAGCAATTTGCTACATTTTCTACAGTAATATTGTAATGAAATATATTTAGAATCTTATAGTGAGCTTAATGAGCTCATCTTTTACTCAATGTGTTTCATGCTTGTCCGGTTCTCCGTGTCTCTGTTTGTTGATTATTATGGGATGTGTGGAGTATTGTCTCAGTGCGCTGACAGCTCCAGTGTAGTGTGTGTGTGTGTGTGTGTGTGTGTGTGTGTGTGTGTGTGTGTGTGTGTGTGTGTGTGTGTGTGTGTGTGTGTGTGTGTGTGTGTGTGTGTGTGTGTGTGTGTGTGTGTGTGTGTGTGTGTGTGTGTGTTGTGTGTGTGTGAAGCATCTTCAAGTCAGAGGTAAAATCTATTTATTTATTCATTATGAAAAGAGGATTCTCACGGGGCCGCCGGCAGCTGACTATATCATCTATACCGTACGCTGATAGTGTGTGTGTGTGTGGGTGTGGGTGTTAGTTGGGAATTTGTGTGTGCGTGTGTGTGTGTGTGTGTGTGTGTGTGTGTGTGTGTGTGTGTGTGTGTGTGTGTGTGTTAGTTGGGAGTTAGTGTGTGTGTGTGTGCATGTGTGTGCGTGCGTGTGAGTTAGTGTGTCTGTGTGCGTGTGAGTTAGAGTGAGTAAGTGTGTGTAGTTTGTGTGTGGGAGTTAGTGAGTGTGTGTGTGGGGGGGGGGACTTAGTGTGTGTGTGGTGGAGATAGTGTGTGTGTGTGTGGGAGTTAGTGTGTGTGTGCGTGCGTGTGTGTGTGTGTGTGTGTGTGTGTGTGTGTGTGTGTGAGTTAGCGTGCGTGTGTGAGTTAGCGTGCGTGTGTGTGTGTGTGTGTGTGTGTGAGTTAGCGTGCGTGTGTGAGTTAGCGTGCGTGTGTGTGTGTGTGTGGGGGGGGGGGACTTAGTGTGTGTGGGGGGAGTTAGTGTGTGTGTGGGAGTTAGTGTGTGTGTGGGAGTTAGTGTGTGCGTGCGTGTGTGTGTGTGTGTGTGTGTGTGTGTGTGTGTGTGTGTGTGTGTGTGTGTGTGTGTGTGTGTGTGTGAGTTAGCGTGCGTGTGTGAGTTAGCGTGCGTGTGTGTGTGTGTGTGTGTGTGTGTGTGTGTGTGTGTGTGAGTTAGTGTGCGTGTGTGTGTGAGTGTTTTTGTGAAACATTTCTCTTCAAAAAAGATCTGAGCTGATATTCACATTAATTGTATGATGCATCCACGGCCTCATCTGTGCATTTCAGAGTGTAAAGTTGATGATGATGAAGATAATGATGAAGATGATGATGATGAAATATGTTGAAGATGATGATGTTGAAGATGATGATGATGATGATGATGGAGATGATGAGATAGATGAATGATGATGATGTGAAGATGATAGATGATGATGATGTGGATATGATGATGAATGAATGATGATGAGATGATGATGATGTTGAAGTATGATGATAGATAGATGTGAGATGATAGATGATGATGAGATATAGATGGTTGAATGAGATGATGTTGATGAGATGATGAATGATGATGAGTTGAAGATGATGAAGATATGTGTAAGATGATGTTGAAGAAGATGATGAAGATGAGATGATGAAAATGATGAGATTGAAGATAGATGATGATGAAGATGATGTTAGAAGATGATGATGAAGATGATGTGATAGATGATGTTGAAGATGAGATGATGTGTGAAGATGATGATAAGAGATGAAGATATGATGATGAGTGATGTTGAAGATGATGAGAGATATGTGAAGATGATATGATGATGAATGATGATGATGATGATGTGAGATTGATGTAAGATTGAGAGATAGTATGTGATGAAGATGATGTGATGATGATATGAAGATATATGATGATGAATGATGAAGATGATGATGAAGATGATGATGAAGATGATGTGAAGATGATGATGATGAAGATATGATGATGAAGATAAGTGATGATGAGTGATGATGGAGATGATGATGAAGATATGATGAGAGATGATTGATAGATAAGATATGAGATGATGAAAGATGATATGATTGAAGATAATGATGAATGATGTTGAAGATGATGATGATGATGATGATGAAGATGATGATGAAGATGATGATGATAGATAATGAGATGAAGATGATGATGAAGATATGATGATGAAGATATGATGAATGATGATGATGATGATTGAAGATGATGATGAAGATAATGATGATGAGTGATAGATATGATGAAGATATGATGTATGAAGATAGATGATGAAGATTGATGATGATGAAAGATGATGATGATGATGAGATGATGATGATGAAGATAATGATGATGAATGATGAAGATGATGATGATGATAATGAAATATTAAGATGATGTTGGAGATATGAGTAATGAGAAGATATATATGATAATTAGATATGGTGATTGAGGATTGTCAAAGAAGATGAGATGATGATTGAGATGAAAGATGATGATGATGAAGATAATGGATGAGATTTGAGATAGATATGATGAAGATGATGATGATGAAGATATGATGGTGAGTGATGAGATATGATGATGAAGATAATGATGTTGAAGTGATGATGATGATGATGATGATGAGATGAAGATAATGATGATGAGATGATGTGAGAGATGATGAAGATGATGATGAAGATTAGTGTGATGATGATAAATAATGATGTGAGATGATTGTGAAGATTGATTGAGATGTGAATGATGATGATGAAGATGAGATGGATGAGATGAGATGATGTGAAGATGATGATGTGAGATATGATGTGAAGATGATGTGAGTAGATGTATGAATTGATGAGGATGTGATATGATGATGATGATGAAGATAATGATGATGAGATGAGTGATGTTGAAGATGATGATGATGAAGATAATGATGATGAAGATGATGTTGATAGAATGAGATGATTGAAGATGATGATGATGTATGATGATGTGAGTGAAGAATGTGATGATGAAGATGATGATGTGAAGATGATGATGAGATAATGATGAAGTGATGATGAAGTTGAAGATGATGTGAAGATAGTGAGATGATGATGAAGATATGATTGATGATGATGTGAGTATGATGAGATGTATGAGAAATGATGATGAAGATAATTGATGATGTGAAGATGATGATGAAGATAATGATGATGATGATGATGATGATGAAGATGATGTTGAAGATGATGATGTTGAAGTGAGTGATGATGTGAATGATGATGATAGATAAGATGATAGATGATTAATGATGTGAAGATGAGATGATGAAGATAATGATGATGAAGATGATTGAAGATGATGATGATGATGAAGATAATGAGATGATGATGAGATGATGTGAAGATATGATGAGTGATTGAAGATGATGATGAGATGAAGATGATGATTGAGTGAAGATGATGATGAAGATAATGATGATGAGTGAAGATGATGAAGATAATGATGATGAAGATGATGTTGAAGATGATGATGAAGATGATGATGAGAAGATAAGATGAGATGATGAAGATAATGATGATGAGATGATGTTGAAGATGATGATGAGTGATGATGATGAAGATGATGTTGAAGATGATGAGTGATGAGTTGAAGATGATGATGAAGATGATGAAGATAATGATGATGAAGATGATGTTGAAGATGATGATGATGAAGATGATGTTGAAGATGATGAAGATGATGTTGAAGATGATGATGATGATGTTGAGATGATGATGAAGATGGATGAAGATATGATGATGAAGATGATGTTGAAGATGATGATGAAGATATGATGATGAAGATGATGATGAAGATGATGATGAAGATAATGATGATGAAGATGAGATGATGAAGATAATATGATGAAGATGATGATGATGAGATAATGATGAATGAAGATGATGATGATGAATGATGAATGATGAAGATATGATGAGAGATGATGATGATGAAGATATGATGATGATGATGAAGATGATGATGAGTAATGATGATGATGTTGAAGATGGATGAAGATAATGATGATGAAGATGATGTTGAAGATGATGATGAGATGATGATTGAGATGATGATGAAGATAATGATGATGATGTTGAAGATGATGATGAAGATGAGTGAGATAAGATGTTGAAGATGTGAATGATGAAGATTGAGATATGATGATGATGATTGAAGATGATGATGAAGATGGATGATGTGAAGATGATGATGAAGATAATGATGATATGTGAAGGATGAATATGATGTGATGATGATGAAGATATGATGATGAAGATTATGATGATGATGAGATGATGAAGAAATGATGATGATGATGATGATGATGATGATACACAGGGAAACTTTTAGAGCGGCTGTTGCTGAGCACTTTCCCATTGAGAATGAGCAACACATTTATATCTGGATAATTTAGATCGGCCCTGTGTGTCATTGCTCAAAAAGTTGCCGTGTGTATCGTCACCTTAAGAGCAGCAGAAGAGCCACAACTGAGCACAAACTCAACAAAATAAAGTTTTTGCTCTGATCACAGAAATAGAAGCTTATTTAAACTCGTATTTAAGCCGACAGAGCAGAGAAGGACTTGTTAGCGTGTTGTCTCAGGGAAAGTTCACTGGTTAATTAAACCGCGTTGACAGAGGAGTGTAAAAACACTTCAGTGAGTTTCAGTCCTGCAGGGTCGAACCTTCAGACGTGTGTGTGTGTGTGTGTGTGTGTGTGTGTGTGTTCAGACTCAGCGTCACACAGCAGTGAAGCCGTGAATCTCCAGCCGACCTCATTCATGCTGGGATCTTAATTACACATTTATTACTCCACTTTTAATTACTCTGTTTAGCAGACGCTGTGTGTCTCGGGTTAAAGGTCACGCTCTACATCGGCGCCTTTTCACTCTGGCCCACTTATGATGCTTCTCTCCACATTTATAACTATAAAGACAACAATAGTTGAGCATTGTGCTGAATGTCAACAAGTATTACAGATTTCATCCAGTGTCAGTCAATGTTGGCCATAAATATTGATATTTTATTCAATATCAATAGAAGTTGTTCATTTTACCTAATATTTTTATTTAGGAATTGGTCACAAGTCAACTAGTCATCCTATAACTGTGTGTGTGTGTGCGTGTGTGCGTGTGTGTGTGGCGTGTGTGTGTGTGTGTGAGATTTAGTGTGCGTGTTTGTGAGATTTAATGTGTGTGTGTGTGTGAGATTTATCGTGTGTGTGTGTGTGTGTGTGTGTGTGTGTGTGTGAGATTTAGTGTGCGTGTGTGTGTTTGTGAGATTTAATGTGTGTGTGTCACTGATAACTGACTAACTAAAGAGGTTGACAAGTTTTAATAAATATATATATTTTTTTTTTTGCTATAATGCTATAAAAATAATTATCTATTAATTAACATTATGTGCTTTACATCGTTGTTATTGTTAAGTAAAACGTATTAATTAACCATTTTTAGTCATTTAAATACAATTAAGTAAAATTTAATTTAATAGAATATATGAAAAACTTAGTTAAAAAATATTAACAAAAATTTTAATTTTTCCTTTGGCAACTAAATCGAACTAGTTTAAGTTTTATTACTAAAACTAAAACTGGAATTAAAATAAATGGAAGCTAAATAGAAATATTAAACAAAAACTAATAAAAATGACAAAAGTTCATGACAAATGAACTTGAATAAAAATACAAAAAAACTAATTCTAAACATTAATAATTAAAAAAGTATAAACATAATACTAAAATAAAACTGGTGCTTTATCTGTTAGATATTGCACAGTAAAATGCATTTTTGTTTTTAAGGTGTCGAATTGAAAATAGACTTATTTTAAGTTATACTAAAAAAAAGACTTTCTGACTAAAAGCATATATACTTTTTATGATATATAAAAATCTAAATGTCTTTCAAAGAAAATATTACTGACCCCAAACATTACCTTCACACACACACAGACACACACACACACACACACACACACACACACACACACACACACACACACACACACACACACACACACACACACACACACACACAAGGTTTGTCTTGAGGTCACTGCATTATTGTTTTTGAAATCAAAAACAAGTGTGATGTGAGAAACGTGGTAAAAACATCTGATCATGTGACTTGACAATTTGTTCATGCAACCCAGCAGAAAATTGATTTTGTACTTTCCCGAATCCCTGGTCACACACGGCATATTTTTGACAAGCATCTTTATTGGGAAGCAAAATTATTCGTGTCTGTGTGAGAAAGACTCATCAGAGAGCAGAGCGGGTCTCAACGGGAGCCAATCACAGCGCAGACGGTGTGTGTGTGTGGTGTGTGGTGTGTGTGTGTGTGTGTGTGTTTGTGTGTGTGTGTGTTTTCACTGACCGTCCTTTGAGTTTGAGAAGTGAACTCGTCTGAGGTCATGCAGTAATGAACACTGCTGATTCACGGATCTAAATTGCAGCACAGATCTGTAATTCAGAGCAGTGACCATTAAGCATCAGGTTTTCGAGCTAAAGGGAAATTAGGGGTGTGTGTGTGGGGGGGGGGGGGGGGGGACGCTGAAGCTAAAGCTAAAGCTGCTTCTACAATCTCTCACCCTTTAATCAAAGCTTAACCCTGTGTTAGCAGATACACCTGGAAGATTACCAGCATTTCTATTCCCACTCGTCAAACCCCATCTCTACTCAAGCCCGCGCAAATCTGGTAAAAATCTACATACAGTAATATAATGAAATATATATTTTGTTTGTGCATGCATTACTTTAACACTGTAAAGTACGAAAGAGGATTAGGGCCAGGCTATAATAAAAAAATAAAACCATCTCGAGATTAAAGTCATTATAATGCGAGAATAAAGTCAAAATATGAACAAAATTTGCATAAACGTGTATTTAAGGTTAGTATTTAAAATTTGTGCCAAAACGTTTCTTGACATTAGAAGGCTTCACTTGTTTTATTACTGGATGAATCAGGTTTTTTTAACGAATCTCTTGTATTAATTATTCAAAGACTCACTCGTAAAGATTTCTCGTTTCATTACTGGATGAATCTAGTCTGGGTTTCCCCATGCTGCCTTCCCGCAACGCAATTTTATTCACGCTGAAAGGCAGTATGGATACCATGGTCCAGATTCAATGTGTTTAGTTCGGTTTTGTGATCTTGTTTTCCCCTGTCTTTTGTGAATTTTGGTTTAGTCCTGTTAAGTTTTCCCGCTCCTCGTTTGTGTTCAGTTTCCTCACCTGTGTTCTGTTCATTATCCAATTATTCCTTGTGTATTTAAGCCCTGTGTTTTCCCTCAGTGTTTGTCGATCGTCGTCCTTGTATGGTTGTGTTTTCCATGAAGTTCCTGGAGTTTGTTATTTTGTTCCTGTTTGGTCCAGATATTTCTGGTAAAGGACCTCCATCTATCTTTCCTGGAGTTCGTGGATCACACGCTATGGTCGTGTGGATCCGAATACCTAGTGGAAGATCTCCCACTCCAATCAGTTCCAAGCCCGCCAGCCCCTGAGCCCATCACCTGCACGCCAGCACCTTAGCCCATCACCTGCACGCTAACGCCAGAGCCCATCGCATGCCCGCCAGAGCCTGAGCCCATCACCTGCACGCCAGCACCTGAGCCCATCACCTGCACGCTAACGCCAGAGCCCATCGTCTGCCCGCCAGAACCTGAGCCCATCGCATGCCCGCCAGAGCCTGAGCCCATCGCCTGCCTGCCAGAGCCTGCACACCGCATCAGCCCTGCCACCAGATCGGTCCCTGGACTTCCCCGGATGATATCCAGTATGACTGATCCCCCGCTGATGTCAGTGCGATTAGCCAGAAAGATGGCTGCCGAGGCTGGGGTTCATGTCAGCCACATCCAGCCAGAGCTTCACGTCAGCCACATCCAGCCAGAGACCGTCCAGCCAGAGACCGTCCAGCCAGAGACCGTCCAGCCAGAGACCGTCCAGCCAGAGACCGTTGCCTGCCCGCCAGATCATGAGCCCAGCCCCAAGCTCCCTGAAGTGCTGGTCCCGTCCAGTTCCGAGTCCCCTGATGTGCTGGTCCCGTCCAGTTCCGAGTCCCCTGATGTGCTGGTCCCGTCCAGTTCCGAGTCCCCTGATGTGCTGGTCCCGTCCAGTTCCGAGTCCCCTGATGTGCTGGTCCCGTCCAGTTCCGAGTCCCCTGATGTGCTGGCCCCGTCCAGTTCCGAGTCCCCTGATGTGCTGGCCCTGTCCAGTTCCGAGTCCCCTGATGTGCTGGCCCCGTCCAGTTCCGAGTCCCATGATGTGCTGGCCCCGTCCAGTTCCGAGTCCCATGATGTGCTGGCCCCGTCCAGTTCCGAGTCCCATGATGTGCTGGCCCCGTCCGGTTCCGAGTCCCATGATGAGCTGGCCCCATCCAGTCCTGCGCCAGAGCCCGTTGATCCTGCGCCGGAGCCCGTTGACCCAGCGCCAGAGCCAGAGCCCATTGACCCAGCGCCAGAGCCAGAGCCCGTTGACCCAGCGCCAGAGCCCATTGACCCAGCGCCAGAGCCAGAGCCCGTTGACCCAGAGCCAGAGCCCGTTGACCCAGAGCCAGAGCCCGTTGACCCAGCGCCAGAGCCCGTTGACCCAGCGCCAGAGCCCATTGATGTCAAGTCAGTTCCCGATCCTGAGCCTGTCCTCCCCAAGAAAATTTGGGGGGGGGGGGGGGGCTATACGCCTTCGCCGTGGCCGGCCGAAGACCCACGGAGGTCTGAAAAAAGATCCTCACCACGGCCACCCGAAGGGTCTTCACCACCACGGCCACCCGAAGGGTCTTCACCACCACGGCCGCCTGAAGGGTCTTCACCGCCGTGGCCACCCGAAGGGTCTTCACCGCCGTGGCCACCCGAAGGGTCTTCACCGCCGTGGCCACCCGAAGGGTCTTCACCGCCGTGGCCACCCGAAGGGTCTTCACCGCCGTGGCCACCCGAAGGGTCTTCACCGCCGTGGCCACCCGAAGGGTCCTCACCGCCATGGCCACCTGAAGGGTCCTCACCGCCATGGCCACCTGAAGGGTCTCACACCGCCATGGCCACCTGAAGGGTCCTCACCGCCATGGCCACCGGAAGGGTCCTCACCGCCATGGCCACCCGAAGGGTCCTCACCACCGTGGCCATCTGAAGGGTCTTCACCACCGTGGCCATCTGAAGGGTCCTCACCGCCATGGCCACCTGAAGGGTCCTCACCGCCATGGCCACCTGAAGGTCCTCACCGCCATGGCCACCCGAAGGGTCCTCACCGCCATGGCCACCGGAAGGGTCCTCACCGCCATGGCCACCTGAAGGGTCTTCACCACCGTGGCCACCTGAAGGGTCCTCACCGCCATGGCCACCCGAAGGGTCCTCACCGCCATGGCCACCCGAAGGGTCCTCACCACCGTGGCCATCTGAAGGGTCCTCACCACCGTGGCCATCTGAAGGGTCTTCACCACCGTGGCCATCTGAAGGGTCTACACCACCGTGGCCACCTGAAGAGTTCTCACCGCCCTGGATGCCCGAGGGTCCCACAGCTCCACCATGGCCACGCCCACAGCCTGCTCCGCCCTGGTCCCCTGACCAGCCTGCTCCGCCTGGACCGTCCTGGAGTCCAGGATGCCCACCCTCCCACCCCGTTGGATGTTATACGGCGCGAGGACGCGCCTTCGGGGAGGGGGGAGGTACTGTCACGATTCAATGTGTTTAGTTCGGTTTTGTGATCTTGTTTTTCCCTGTCTTTTGTGAATTTTGGTTTAGTCCTGTTAAGTTTTCCCGCTCCTCGTTTGTGTTCAGTTTCCTCACCTGTGTTCTGTTCATTATCCAATTATTCCTTGTGTATTTAAGCCCTGTGTTTTCCCTCAGTGTTTGTCGATCGTCGTCCTTGTATGGTTGTGTTTTCCCTGAAGTTCCTGGAGTTTGTTATTTTGTTCCTGTATGTTTATGGAAGTTTATTTTGGTAAATAAATCAGCTATTTTTGGAAGTCCTCTTGTCCTCGTCTTCAGCTACCTGCACACACCCTGACAACCATGGTCCAGATTTTCGCCTCATTTAGGGAACCAATCACAGAACGGGGAGGGAGCAGCAAGACGATGACGACATCTATGTTGGCTATGAGCTACGTACAGGCGCATTTGATAGACATTCAATAAACGGCGCCGAGCATCCGTAAACCACGCCTCAAATACGAGAAAATGAACATGTGGTTCCCAGACCCACGTCTCAACGAGAATTGGGTCTGGCGTTAGCCAGGCTAGGATGAATCAGCATTTTTCAACGAATCTCTTGAATGAATGATTCAATGACTCACTCATAATGATTTCACTTGTTTCTTAACTGAATGAATGAGAATTTTTAAACGAATCTCTTAAATGATTCAATGACACTTTTTTAGCCGTCACATGTCTCCACCTACTGGTGTAACGATGTAATTGATACAATCTTTATTTGAAACATCAAGTCACTTTTAAAAGGTGATTTGCTCAGTTTTGATCACTACTGTAGACATCAGTGTTTAAATCCGAACTATAAACTTTTACCCCAGTACTTCTGTGATTATGTGATTTATTATAACACAGAAATAATGAGTGGTTGAAAAGACGGCTAGTGAAGCTGTTTCATGAATCAGTGTGATCGTACTTGATAGACAGAGCCGAATCACTGTGATTTAGAAATAAGATCATGTGAGTGTTTGAATCGAGATTAAACAGACACACGAGATCTGAGTGAAAAACACCTGTTTCTGACGTGGGAATCGTGTCATGTGAACTCGTTCAGATCTCAGTGTTCGTTCATCGAGAGCCGTGCGGTCATGAGTTATGAATTGTTTGTTAATGCACACGCTTACATCCGTCTCTTCTGATCATTCTCTCTCTCTCTCTGCTCTTGTCGCTCTCTCTCTCTCTCTTTCTCTCTCTCCTTTTGTCGCTCTCTCCTCTTGTTGCTCTCTCTCTCTATTTCTCTCTCTCTCTCACTCACTCTCTCTCTCTCTCTCTCTGCTCTTGTCGCTCTCTCTCTCTCTCTTTCTCTCTCTGTCTCTCTCGCTCGCTTCTCTCTCTCTCTTTCTCTCTCTGCTCTTGTCGCTCTCTCTCTCTTTCTCTCTCTCCTCTTGTCGCTCTCTCCTCTTGTCGCTCTCTCTCTCTATCTCTCTCTCTCACTCACTCTCTCTCTCTCTCTCTCTCTCTCTCTCTGCTCTTGTCGCTCTCTCTCTCTCTCTCTCTCTCTCTCTCTGCTCTTGTCGCTCTCTCTCTCTCTCTCTCTCTCTCTCTCTCTCTCTCTCTCAATTCAATTCAATTCAATTCAGAAAGCTTTATTGGCATGACAAAAAAATACATTTTGTATTGCCAAAGCATCAAGACAACATAGAAAGTGATTTATAACATTTAGTACACAAAATAATAATACTGATAGCGTAAAACAATAATAATAAAATAAACAAAGATTAATAAATAAATATAAAGGATTTAGAAATGATCTATATAAAAGACAAAAACAAGCGAAAAACAAACGAACACAACTTGGAATTGAACACTATATACATGTGTAGGTCTTAGGCTGTGAGAGTGTGTGTGTGTAGGTCTTAGGCTGTGTGTGTGTGTGTGTGGTGTGTGTGTGTGTGTGTGTGTGTGTGTGTGTGTGTGTGTGTGTGTGTGTGTGTGTGTGTGTGTGTGTGTGTGTGTGTGTGTGTGTGTGTGTGTGTGTGTGTGTGTGTGTGTGTGTGTGTAGGTCTTAGGCTGTGAGTGTGTGTGTGTGTGTGTGTGTGTGGGTCTTAGGCTGTGTGTGAGTGTGTGTTTATTGGGTGTTTGCTGGCTTCTGGTCGTCCCTCAGGATGTGGCAAGATGCTACAAATTTTGCAGCTATGTTTGAGCATTTGGCTTCTTCACCAAGAATGAAATGGAGTTTTTGGGTTGGATTACAGCTGTTAAAATGGGGAAATATTTGATTTATTTTGGGGTAATAGTGGTCTCTGATATGTTTATATTTTGGGCATTCTGTGAGGAAGTGCAGCTCGGTCTCCGTCACACCCAGCATGCAGTGCGAGCAGAGTCTGTCCTCACGGGAGAGCCAGGTCTGTCTGCGCCGGCCCGTCTCTACGGCCAGACTGTGCTCGCTGAGTCTTCTTCTCTCCACCACACACACACACACACACACACCACACACACACACACACACACACACCAAACACACACACACACACACACACACACACACACCACACACACACACACACACACACACACCACACACACACACACACACCACCCGTCTCTATGGCTAGACTGTGCTCGCTGAGTCTCTCTCACACACACACACACACACACACACACACACACACACACACACACACACACACACACACACACACACACACACACACACACACACACACACACACACACACCCGTCTCTATGGCCAGACTGTGCTCGCTGAGTCTGTACATCGTCAGGGTTTTCCTGAGTCTCACATCACTCACTGTGCTCAGGTAGCTCGCAACAGTGTACTCTCGATTTAGTGCCGAATAACATTCCAGTTTGTGTTGGTTTTTAATGGTGTTTGTCCAATGGGTGATGTACTTGTCTTGTTCAGTGTTGATAATTTCTGCAGGCCGAATGTGTGTGAGTGTGTGTGTGTGCTGAGGTGTGCTGATCTCTACAGGAGAGAGCTCAGTCAGTCTCAGCACCAGCCGGCACAGGGGACTCGCTACGCTCAGGTGTGTGTGTGTGTGTGTGTGTGTGTGTGTGTGTGTGTGTGTGTGTGTGTGTGTGTGTGTGTGTGTGTGTGTGGCACAGGGGACTCCTCGCTACGCTCAGGTGTGTGTGTGTGTGTGTGTGTGTGGCACAGGGGACTCCTCGCTACGCTCAGCTCTTGGTGTTTTAGGGCTTGGTAATGGTATGTGTTGGGGTCGCTTGTTTTTAGGTGTTTCCAGAATTTGATGGCTCTTTTTTGGATGTTTAGAAGGAGAGGGTATTGGCCTAATTCTGCCCTGCATCCGTTGTTCGGTGTTTTTCTTTGGACTTTGAGTATTCGTTTACAGAAATCTAAATGTAAAGTTTCAATCGGATGTTTTTCCCAATTTAAAAAATCAAATTTGATAGAAGGACCCCACACTTCACTGCCATATATAACAATTGGTTCAATTATTGATTTGAAAAGTTTGAGCCAAATTTGGATTGGGATGTCAATTTTGATTGATCTTTTTATGGCATAGAAAGCCCTTTGAGCTTTCTCTTTGAGTTCATTCACAGCCAAAGTAAAGTTTCCAGTTGGAGTAATTTTCAGGCCGAGGTAAGTGTATGTTTTTGTGCTCTCAATGGTTCTGTGTGATAGTGTGAATGTGTGTGTTGGTCCCTGAGATCTGGAGCGTTTCTGGAACATCATGACTCTAGTTTTCTGGAGGTTGACGGTCAGGGCCCAGGACTGACAGTAATCCTCCAGCAGATCCAGGCTGTCCTGAAGCCCCTCTTTAGTGGGCGACAGGAGGACCAGGTCGTCTGCGTAGAGAAGACACTTGATCTCGGTGTCGTTTAGAGTGAGACCTTGAAAGGGAGCATGTTCTAATATTTCGGCTAATTGGTTGATGTAAATGTTGAAGAGGGTGGGGCTTAAACTGCAGCCCTGTCTCACTCCGCGCCCCTGGGGGAAAAATTCAGTTCTTTGGTTTCCAATTTTAACAGCGCATTGGCTGGCTGTGTACATCGATTTGATCAAATCATAGAATTTCCCCCCTATTCCACTGTCGATGAGTTTTAGGTATAGTCCTTCATGCCAGATTGAATCAAATGCTTTCTTAAAATCGATGAAACAAGCGAAAATTTTTAATTTGTTTTGATGTACATATTTGTCAATTAGTGTTTGTAATGTGAAAATGTGGTCAGATGTGCGACATTTTGGAAGAAAGCCGATTTGGCATTTACTCAAGGCATTGTGCTTCATAAGGAAGTCTATAAGTCTGGAGTTCAAGATGCTGCAGAGAACCTTCCCCAGGTTACTGTTCACACAGATGCCTCGGTAGTTGTTGGGGTCTAATTTGTCTCCGTTCTTGTGGATGGGGCTGATGAGGCCCTTGTTCCAGATCTCAGGGAAGAACCCTACACTCAGAACATCATTGAAGAGTTTCAGCAAGGCCAGTCTGAAGCTTTGGTCTGTGTGTTTCAGCATCTCGTTCAGGATGCTGTCAACACCACAGGCTTCTTGGCCTCAAGGGCTCCTAATTTGTCTTCCAATTCTTCTATTGTTATGGGGAAATCTAAAGGATTTTGATTTTCTTTAATTGATCTTTCCAAATTGTCTAGTTTATTAATTATTTCATTTTGTTTATAATTTTGAATTTCAGTTGGGCTGTATAATTCTTGGAAGTGTTTCCACTTCTCCCCGTCTTGGATTGCCAAAACTTCTTGATTTGGTTTGTATAATAATTTCCATTTATCCCAAAATTTGTGTGAGTTTATAGATTTTTCAATTTCTTCAAACTGGTCTTGCAGAAACTGTGCTTTTTTCCGCCGGATTGTGGCTTTATATTGTTTTAGTGCCTCACAGTAAAGAAGGCGGAGGTCCGAATTATCTGGTTGTCTGTGTTTTTGGTTTGATAAATTTCTGAGGTTTTTTCTCAGAGCCTTACAGTCCAAATCAAACCATTTGTCCGTATCTAAATGCTTTTTTTTTTTTGGTTTAACAGATGTCAAATTACTTTTTTGTGCTGTTTTGTAGAATATGTTGTTCCTGATTGATGCCGAGTTGATTTTTAGGGTATTCCTGTATTTGGAATGAATGTACGAGGGATTGTACTTCTGGAGATTCAACAGCAGTGCTGTAATTACTGGCACTGGCACTGTGGTCTGAGAAAGGTTTTAGAGGTTTGACTGTGAATGCTCTCAAAGAGTAAAGGTCTAGGTCTGTGATGGTATAGTCTACAGTGCTGTTACCAAGAGCTGAGCTGTAGGTGTATCGGCCGAGCGAGTCTCCTCGCAGTCTTCCGTTGACGATGTACAGAGCCAGTCCTCGGCAGAGCTGTAGTAGCTGCCGTCCGTGCGCGTTCACGGTTTGATCGCAGTTTTGTCTGCTGGGGTAGGAAGGGGACAGGTTGTTATTGCCAGTGAGGAATCTGGTACCGTGTGATTCTAAGAAATCTAATTCTTCTCCTGTTCTTGCGTTTAAATCACCCATGAGCAGCACATTTCCCTGGGCCTGGAAATGGCTAATTTCTCTCTCTATGGTTTGGAAAGTTTCCTCTTGGAAATACGGAGACTCGAGGGGTGGAATGTAAATTGCACAAAGGAAAACATGCTTAGATGCTGATATCATTCCTTTTTGTATTTTTAGCCACAGGTGGTATTGTTCTTTTTTTATTAATTCTATGGACAGTTCAGATTTAATCCATATGATCATCCCTCCCGAGTCTCTCCCTTGTGTGACTGATGTGAGTTTTACTGATGGTAATATTATTTCTCTGTATCCTGAGGGACAGCCAGTGAACGCTTCTCCTCTACACCAGGTTTCCTGTAAGATGATGACATCTAGGTTTTGAAGTTCTTTCATAAAATCAGAATTTCTACTTTTCAGGCCAAAAACTGAGGAGTTTAGACCTTGAATATTCCAGGTAGAAAAACTAAGTGAATTCATCAAACTTTTAAAATAATGTGTATGGTTTGTTTGCTATTTTGAGAAAAGAGAAACTATGCAAAATCACAACAGATTAAGTTAAAACAATGAATGATGGAAGTTATGTTAAGAACTGAAAACATTAACAATTCCATGTTGAATGTACAGTAATACCACAGACGTAGTTGTTTTTTTTGTTTTTTTACCACTGTCCGCTGTGTGTTAGTAGGTGGGAGCAGATGATACTCAGCATGTGTTGGATGTCGTGGAGTTCAGCGCTGGCTCGGTCTGCTCCTCCGCTGACAGCTTGGGCGTAGCTCGGTCTGCCGGGCTGGGCCGGGCTCTGCTGTGGACGGGCTTTGGCTGCTGGAGCTGTGGGGCTGTAGGACAGTCTGTAGGGGTCCTGTCTGGGTGGTGCTCTGGGTGGTGCTCCGGGTGGTGCTCCGGTGGTGCTCGGGGTGCTTGGGTGGTGCTCCGGGTGGTGCTCTGGGTGGTGCTCTGGGTGGTGCTCTGGGTGGTGCTCTGGGTGGGGCTCTGGGTGGTGCTCTGGGTGGTGCTCTGGGTGGTGCTCCGGGTGGTGCTCCGGGTGGTGCTCTGGGTGGGGCTCTGGGTGGTGCTCTGGGTGGTGCTCCGGGTGGTGCTCTGGGTGGGGCTCTGGGTGGTGCTCCGGGTGGTGCTCTGGGTGGTGCTCTGGGTGGTGCTCTGGGTGGTGCTCTGGGTGGTGCTCCGGGTGGTGCTCCGGGTGGTGCTCCGGGTGGTGCTCTGGGTGGTGCTCTGGGTGGTGCTCTGGGTGGTGCTCTGGGTGGTGCTCCGGGTGGTGCTCTGGGTGGTGCTCCGGGTGGTGCTCTGGGTGGGGCTCTGGGTGGTGCTCGGGTGGTGCTCCGGGTGGTGCTCCGGGTGGTGCTCTGGGTGGGCTCTGGGTGGTGCTCTGGGTGGTGCTCTGGGTGGTGCTCTGGGTGGGGCTCTGGGTGGTGCTCTGGGTGGGGCTCTGGGTGGTGCTCTGGGTGGGGCTCTGGGTGGTGCTCTGGGTGGGGCTCTGGGTGGTGCTCTGGGTGGTGCTCTAGATGAGCTGTGGGCTGGGGTGTAGTTTGCTGGAGTGTGTTTCGATGGGTTGACTGGGTTGGGGCTGGTTCTGCTCCACCTGGGGCTGGTCTGGTTGGTCCGGTTTAGAGTGACATCTTTGAGTCTCTTTGCGAGGATGTGTACCAGGTTCTTATAAAGGTGGACGTGGTCGTATAGACATTCAGTGTCCAGGTCTGGATGATGGGCCAAGTGGACGTTGGGCAGGAGGGCACAGTGTCTAGAGATGCTGGAGTTTATTTTATTAATTGTGTTGGGATGAAAATCTCTCCTCTGAAGTAGAGTGGACAGGATGATTTTGGAGTTGGGGAAAGTTTGTCTAGCTTTTTCCACGACAGCTCTGAGGGAGTCAGACACTCGGTCCTGCTGGCTCCGCAGGTCGTTGGTGCCCGTGTGGATAATAATGTGGCTGGGCCGGCCTAGCTGGGACTCTGTCAGGAGCTCCAGGGCTTTGTCAGTGGTAGGACACCAGAATTTAACAGCTCTGTGTTGGGGGAAAAGTTCTTTTACATCGATGAATTTGCCGTTTGAATCGATGAGTAGAGCTATTTCGGGTTCCTCTGTGCTGGCTGGTGCTGGGCCGCTGTGAGACGAGGGCTGATGCTGCTGTTCTGAGGAGTCTGACAGGGGGCGGTGTGATGGCTGTGAGCGGTCTGGGTCGGGTCTCTCTGCGCTGTCGGATGGGTGTTGACTCCCTGTGTTCGGCGACAGCAGCTCTCTCAGGGCCTGGATCTCACTGCTCTGCTGCTCTCTCTCCTCCTGTATCTCTCTCAGCTGCTGCCTCATCTCTGCTGTGGACTGTTCTCGGGCCTCTAGCTGCTTTCTCATCTGCTGTGTGAGGGCTGACAGTCTCTGTGTTAAGTGCTCGATGTTCTTCTGGAGTTCAGTATGAGCTGCACATGTATCTGGCTGCTGCTGTCTCAGCACAGTTTCTCTGAGCTGCACCATCTCCATCTCCAGCTTGGTGAAGTGCTCCTGTAGGAGAGGTATAGCTTTGAGCAGGGAGGGTGAGATGTGCTCAACTGTTTCTGCAGGAGTGGGTCTGAGATCTGAGGTTCTGTTCGGTGGATTCTGATCAGATGACAAGCCTTCAGATAGTACAGCTTTCTCATGTTTCATAATTTCACCTATTGTTCTGTAGTCTGCCTGGAATAATTTCAGGTCCCCCTGTACCATGACTGTACCATTTTAATAGATATTCACAGTTATTACTGTGCTGTCAGGATCGTGTGGTTCTCTGATTTTGACTTTCCAGCCATTGCAGATGCCTTCTTTCTTTACAGAGGGGTAATGATGGATGATGGCTTTATGCCAGGCGCTGGGGTGATCAGAGAAGAAAAGGAGGTTGCAGACTTCTCCAGTTTTGAACAGGTCTGCAAACAGAGTCTCAGGGTTATTTGTCAGAAGTTTCTGCTTATCCACCTTTTTCCTGGTTAGCGAATTTACCCATGATTCATAGCGGGTTTGAACCGGAATCCGGTTGTCCTTTTCCGGTTCTAAGCTTTATGAAGATTGCGCCGCTTGCTCAGAACGCCGCAGTGATGTGCTGATTAGAAAATATGTGAAATAAATAAGTAGGGCTGCCCCTGCCCGTGCACGACTGAAGTTGGGTTGGAAGTTATGTATACTATATGGGAGAGAATACTAAACCATAATGAGCGTTTTCGTAATATTGCCTATTCTGCATCACAACGCACGCATAAGCTTGCCACAATAAAAAAAAAACGGCAAAAGTAATGATTATGCATTAAACATTTGAATTGTTTATTAATAACTAGTGTTTTCTGTAAGTATCGACTGCAAAGATAAATTTGATGATGCTGACTCGCCATCTTCGCAGTAGTGAACGCGCCTAGAGAGAAATGCACACTTAATACGAATTAACCTACATAAGCAGAGAGCAGCCCATTTCTGCTCGTTTTTAATTATTTTGTTTAAAAGTACACATTTCAAGCTTTCTATATACTTCTCATGTATGTGAGGCAAGTAGCCTAACTTATACGCTGAGTTTCGTTTATTAATAAGACGCGCTATATTTGTCAGTCATATTTATTATTCTAGGCAATTTGTGGATAAAACATTGATACAAATAAAGATACAATGTTTACTAAACGAATTTCACTTTACAGAAAGGCTTTCTGCAAAACAAAACTTAATAAGTGGTCAAAATCATGTCTGAGCCATTCCAAATGTTTTCCGATATATTGGGCATTATGATCATATCTGACTCATCTCATGCGGTTCCCTTTTCATATAATCAACATAGATGAAATAAATAAATAAATAAAAAACATTATATTGTGAAACTGAAATATAAAAAGTATGTTTAGTTTTTAAAAAAAATATATTTATTATATTTATTTAAAAATATGTAGGCTATGTGTGCGTGATGTGATGGAGGGGTGCTATTTTCGAATAATAATTGAATAATACCCAGCGATCTTCGAATATTATTTTTGCTTGAAATGTCCATCAATACTGGTAACGTATTACAACTTTTTCGTTGGATGCTTCAGTTTTAGCGCAGCTAACCAAAAACGTCTACTCTCTGGCACTGAATGTAGCTGATCCGAACCGGACATAGGCATTCTCTCCTTTTAATCTTATGCTCAAAGCACCCAGTTTCTAAAGTTTTTTTTTTTATCTTTTTTTAATTGTAAAATCAACCAACAGCAGCACATAGATAGAGCCTGAACTCATTCTCTCACTGCTAATACAGTGCAAACCGGAAGTAGGCAACCGGAGTCGTCGTCATGGCGGCGCGCATTGTTTAGAGCAGAATAGAGATTGCTAATGTGACGTCACCAGTGACGTATTACCAGTGGTGAACGCAAAGCATTTTGGGGATCCGCGGCACAAACAGAAGGCGCCAGTATTGATTGCATGGAGGGAAGAACGCAGTGTACAAGATTCCGTCTACCTGCTGTGTTGTAAACTGCAGTAGTCGTTCTCACGATAGAAGTGGCATAAAGCTTAAGAACGGAAAATCCTTTTATCGTTTTCCAGCGTGGAAAAATAATAACTACAACCCATGTTTCAGAGGTGACAAAAAGGCGACGAATGCCTGGCATGGATAGCAGCAGAGTTTAGAGTGTGACAAAAGCACAATGTTGTGTTTTATTGCGAGTGTACACAAATATAATTAAAAACCTTGCAGTTCTGTTTGAATGATGTCCTGTTATGAACAAAATGACGGAGTATGTTCTTATGTTTCCACCAGTCGATCGCGTCTCTCTATCAAATACCTCAAATATATTCTATAATCTTTGGAAGCCGAAATCTCAAATAAAATCAGACTAATATCACAGATCTAAAGTGTAACCATATAGGTTACGTTTGAATGTTTAGTGGTTCTGTCCTCCGTCCGTCGTCACTCATAAGCAGGGCTCTCTCTCTCTCTCTCTCTCTCTCTCTCTCTCCGCTCGTGCCCGCGCCCTCTCGCGGACAAACACACACACACACACACACACACACACACACTCCAGGATTGCAATCTTGACATGAATTCTGACTGCATGCAGATAGATGAGAGAGCGCGAGGAGTGTGGTGCTTAAACTTGCGACTTGAAGTTACTGAAAACTTCGTGTGTGTAGATTTGTCATACGTTTGTGCATTTTATTTATTTATTTTTTTGGAATTGAGAATATATTGTCAAGTCTGATTTATATATATCTCATATCATGTAGTTGTGCTGGAAGTTGGGCAACAGGTTGACGTCTCCTGACCAGTCACTCATAAAGGATCCAGTCCCTTGATTTCCTTTATTTTCTCCTCATATCTCGTCTTTGCATTAGAATTGAGTTTTAGGCGGTATGGTCCGACAATGTTATCTTTAGCCCGCTGCATTTTGTAGGATTATAATATGTTTTTCACACTACTGTTTTATTTTTTTCATTCCAGAAAGCAAGCCTGCTATGCCAGCCCATCTAAACTCTGTGTAAACTGGCCAAACATACCCATAATTCTTTGCGTTCTGATGACGTTGCCGCCCAGTTGGTCACATGTCTTAGCGATCTCTATAAGGTGGATAGGTTTTCCTTGCGGTGTCGGATTTCACCTCAGAGGGATACTGGATGGTGGTGAGGGGGGAGCTCATCTGCATATGGCAGTTGGCTGATTGCAGCTGCTGATCTGATTGGCTGATTCTCTCTGCCTCAGTTGAATTGATACAGAGCCATATAAAGAGAGAGTTGCGACAACGGAAGTTCTAAATGCTTGGTTGTCACGTGATTCGCGTAGACCTCAGATAGTTCCAGGAAGTGCTTCGGCGCCAATTCAAATCGATGGAGTTAGAGAGCTGAACTGTGATTTTTGTTAGTTTGTAGTCAATAAATGCGTTGGTTTACAATATATATACAATACATTGACATTTTGGATGTAGTATGTATATGTAGTTACATCAATATTGTTTTTAAAAGATAAAAATCTGCTGATAGTTAATGTTTATTGTGGTCAACCAGTGTTGCCTGCCTTTGTTAACATATTTTCTGGCTAACTTTACCTTGGTTAAAGACCGTTTTGCAGTTGTTTTGAAGTATTTTTGTGTTCTTAAACTTGTATGTTATTTAAGGGTTATCATGTAATGTTCACTATGGCAGACATCCCAAATCTTCCGGAAGTTCCGGGAGTCTCCCGCATATTGATAGCGTCTCCCTGATGCCCGCAAATTAGTTCAAATCTCCCGGAATCTATAACGCGCGTGCGAGACAGAACATACTGCGCGCATAACAAACATAGAGCGCGCGCGCACACGCACGACAGAAAGGGAAACACACCTTGCGAGTGTCTCTCGCGCTCTCCTGTGCGCTCGCTATGTATGCGCGCAGTATAGTCTACCAATCCCCCCCCCCCCCCCCCGTCAACAATCCATCACCCCCCACCCCCCCCCCCCCCCCCCCCCCCCCACCCCCCCCCCCCCCCCCCCCCCCCCGTCAACAATCGGGTCACCAAGATACCTCCCTGAAATTACTTCTTGCAGGTTGGGATGTCTGCTATGGTTTCACAAGGACAGGAGACTTGCAGGAAACAGGTGATTGTCTTAAAAAGCCATTGCAAACAAGTAAAATGTAAAATTGCATTCATTGTAATGTTTACAATGCTTATGCACTTATTACTATATAAATGAATACATAATATATTTTATTTTAATACAAAACATGATTATACACACACACATACATTATTTCCTAGGTGTCCATTATTTAACATTTCATATAAACAAATTTTGTACATTTCAGTAGATTTATAGCTGATAATTGAAAACCTTTTCTCTAGCAATTTGTATGTCAGGGGGGCACAACTGCAAACATGGCTCTCTTTTTATGGTAATTGCAGTGTGCATGATAATGCATTGTCCAGAGGAGCCTTAATGATCCTTATAGATCTCTATCAAATACTGGTAAAAACTGCTTTCAAGTATGGGTAGGTTGGTACACTTTCAAGTGAATTTAAACACTTAGAAATGTTCAACTGAAACTTGTTCAAACACATTGTTCATGACACAAAAATATACATTACATCAGTTGTGAAAATATTTAAAAAAAAAACATTTGTTTATTTGTCAATGACCTATATATATATATATATATATATATATATATATATATTATATATATATATATATATATATATATATATATACACACACACACACACAACCATTGGATATAGTACCATATATCCATATACAACCATATATATAGTACATATATATATACATATACTACCGGTCAAAAGTTTTAGATCGGTACGATTTTTTATGTTTTTAAAAGTCTCTTCTGCTCACCAAGGCTGCAATTATTTGATAAAAAATACAAAAAACATTTATGATTATTATCCATGTTGAAAACAGTTTTTTACATTTTTATTTCAGGATTCTATAATGAATAGAAAGTTCAAAAGAACAGCATTTATTTAAAATAGAATATTTTCTAACATTATAAATGTCTTTACTGTAACTTTTGATCAATTTAACTCATCCTTGATGAATAAAAGTATTTTCTAATTTCTTTCCCCCAAAAATAAAAAATAAATTCTTACTGACCCCAAACTTTTGAATGGTAGTGATTAATGTTACAAAAGCTTTCCATTTCAGATCAATTATGTTCTTTTGAACTTTCTATTCATCAAAGAATCCTGAAATAAAAATGTAAAAAACTGTTTTCAACATGGATAATAATCATAAATGTTTCTTAAGCATCATATTATAATAATTTCTGTAGGATCATATGACACTGAAGACTGGAGTAATGATGCTGTAAAATCAGCTTTGATCACAGGAATAAATTACACTTTACTATATATTTCACATAGAAAACCGCTGTTTTAAATTGTAATAATATTTCACAATATGTCTTTTTTTTTTATCAAATAATTGCAGCCTTGGTGAGCAGAAGAGACTTTTAAAAACATAAAAAATCGTACCGATCTAAAACTTTTGACCGGTAGTGCATATCTATTGCACTGAATTAGCACAATGGGATTTATAAATGTCTAATAAACTGCACGTCAAGCATGTTGTCTGGCCTTTCCTCTATGTTGTTCTTGTACTGTCAGACACAGAAAATATGCTCTAAAAGTCAGGAGCAATCTAAATAGAACTAAAATTTTTGTGCTAATCTTACTTAGGTGTATCTGCACTTTTTCCACAGACCAACACTGGGAATTTTAATGTTTATTAAAAATAAGGAGGTGAGACTGAAGGTGAGGGTACAGCGTCAGTGCAGGAGTCTTCAGGATCCACTCAATCCCCTTTGTGCTTCTTGTGTTGAAAGAGATAAAGGAAACAAAAAACGGGATAAATTATATATAGGAGTTAGTATATAATACAGTTATGGTATTTATAATACCCCATTTAGCCTAGTGTGATTTGATCAAGAACACGGCTTGCTGCCGTTTTAAGAATGTTTTTTAATCTTACTTATGAACTTCCATCTCCCTTTCCCATCAATACAAATCAGCTGAGCTAAATCATAATATAGACAGGTAATAGTCAACAGAAACACAATGAATAAAAAACGCCAACCATACGTTTTTCCTTACTCAAATATGAAATCTAAAATAAGGATTTTTCCCCGTTATTGCACATTTAATTTGGAATGAAACCGATATTCTCATTTTATCAATTACAACTATCACACTCCCCAATGTTATATTTAACCTATGTTTAGTATTTTCCTCTTATTACACAACAAAGGATAAACATGCATTAATAGAACGGGTTTAAACATTAATATGCTGTTTGTGGTTTGTTATGGGGTACTAACTTTATCCAATGACCTTTATTTTACCTGATAACGTCCCCTAAAACTACTAATTTAGAGAGCAATAATCAACTAGCATGCTTTAATACAGTTACAGTTACAAGTTAATTTGATTCAGATGTACTGATAATATACAATCTTATTCTTTAAACGTCTTACCTTTTAAAAGTGCATCACAAACGGTCTGTTCTGCTGTAACTCTACGGCGCGGCTGCTACTTCCGGGAACTATTGAGAGGCTCCGCGAGCCGCCATTGCTGTAAAAAAAACGTTCCATTGTTGTCAATGGAGTTGTCGTAACTCTCTTTATATGGCTCTGAATTGATACATTGAGGAATGCCAGAGTGTGGGCTAGCCATACGCCTTATTCACGGCAGCGCCATCTTTGATTTTTAATGAGAATGAAAGCGAGGCTGTGAGGGATAGACATGCATCTCTTCAATGGGCTGTACTGTTATTTAATGTGTTTTCGGATTGTTCTGCTCATGAAACACTGGAAAAATATCTTTCCAAGAAATTTCAGTTGACAAAAAACTCCCGACAATATAAGCTGTGGAAAATTGAAAGTAATCTAGGAGCTTTATTCAGCTTTTTACAGCGGATGCCATTGGAAACACGGTAAGTCTATCCCTCACAGCCTCACGTTCATAACTGTCATGGCGCTGCTCTGAATAAGGTCTATAGCTTTAGCTTTTTAGCATTTTTAGCTTATAAAAATATTAAAAGATTAATTTTAGGCCCTTATATTTGGAGAAAATAAGCAAACAAGCCGAAAAAAAGATTTCCAGTGCAGTTTTGGTCGTAGTCACTGCTTCTCCCTCTGTGAATCGGTGGTTCTTTTCCAGTTTTAAACTTTCCCTCCAATTTTCCAGCAGGCCTGTTGCTAGAAGTCTGATCTTCTGATCCTCTGCGTTGATTATTTGTGTTTAAAAATAAAAAAGCTGTATTTTCTGAGTTCTTTTCATCAAAGTTCACGTCTGTATGTGGTATTCTTCTAGATTTAGTAGATTTTCGGTATATTTCTTTTCTCAAAATAGCAAACAAAGAAGAAAATCTAAGAGCTCATGGAGATCATGGCTTCTTCAGCTCTCTCTCTCTCTCTCTCTCTCTCTCTCTCTCTCTCTCTCTCTCTCTCTCTCTCTCTCTCTCTCTCGGCTCCTGAGAGCTTTTTAAACAACATCACCTCAATTATGGCTCTCAGACGAGCTGCTCTAAAAGCCTGAGCCACAGTCAATCGCAGTCAATGCTTTACAGAGACACACACACACACACACACACACACACACACACACACACACACACACACACAACAGACACGCACACACACACACACACACACACACACACACTTCATACACACTGCATCGTGTCTGTGTACTTGAGTCTGAGAGAAGAGGAGAGCAGTGCTTTATACAGTCAAACCAAAATATATTCAGACACCTTCAACATTTCTCACGTTATCACAGTTTATTCACTAGAAAATGGTAAAAAATATGACGAGTTATGAAATCAGTGGATATTTCACTGGTTTGTCCGTCCTTCTGTTAGACTCTCACACATGAATTATGTTGAATATCTGTCAGCTGTTAAATTTAACTACACAATTAGATAATACCAGTTTAGCTCAAACTATTACCCACAATGCTTCATGTTGTTCAGTCTGTGTGTAAAAAGAGCATTAGTTATTAAAGAAAAAACACTCCAGCAAAACATGATCAGCTCAAAGTGTCGGAATCATATTTGCTCCCAAATTTGAATGATTTTACTGGTAGTCACTGTATGAATAATTATGTGTATAATATGTCACAGTTTACTTTATTTTGCTCTCCTCACTTACAGAAATGAAGTATAGTGTCCTGCACACACTAGTGAAAAAAATTATTAAAAATGATATCTGGTGTCTGAATAATTATTGGCTTGACTGTGTGTGAATTATTTGAGACACACGGGAGACTCGTTTCCATTAGTGTGTCACTAAACTAAGAATGCATAATCATAAAAGCCTCTGAATTGATAAAAACTGTTGATAAAACCTGTGAAATCTTGATTTTTATCAAGTAAACGTAAGAATAACTTTGATATTGTTCGTAATATTTTAAGATGAACACTTACTGGAGCAGTTTAGCTTTACTTCAGTATCCATACATAAAAATAAAAAAAATCTGGATTTTGAAGGCAGATTATTATTGTTAATCTGTCAATCATCCTTGTATTGCATTGCATTAACGACAGAGATTTGATCAAAAAACGAAGTATTATAATAAGACTATATCATTGTGAGATATAAAGTGATATATGCATTTCATTTAAGCTTAAAGATCTCATTGATTTACATTTTCATGCATTACATTATTTTTGGCTATATATAAAAAACAATATCTGCATTAAATTGCATATTTTGAATAAAATTGAGCTCCATATTCTCACTATATGAGCCTGATTTGAAGTATAAAACACATATTTTGTAATTTCAAAAAGTTAGATTTTTTTATGACTATTATTTCATATGTCATGGCTTTACAAAGTTAAATTAATAAACATTAAATATTGGGTGAAAAAATAATGTATTGAAGACATTTTTCACTCGTTGCAATGCATTCTGGGATCGCCTTATACATGAGGCATATGAAGCCATTATTAATAGTCTGTAAATGATCAGTAGATGCTTCACTCTTCATCACAGACACGTTTGCATATGAGTGAAGTCATCAGCTCTCTGATCAATAACCAATCACGAGTGCATGTGTAATCAATAACCCATGTGACTAACTCTCATTCTGCGTCTTTACTGTTTACGGTTCTCTTTCAAAGCCAATTACCAGTGTACTGTGAGACGTGTGTGTGTGTTTGTGTTGGTGGTGTGTGTGTGTGTGTGTGTGTGGTGTGTGTGTGTGTGTGTGTGTGTGTGTGTGTGTGTGGTGATGTGTGTGTGTGTGTGTGTGTGTGTGTGTGTGTGTGTGTGTGTGTGTGTGTGTGTGTGTGTGTGTGTGTGTGTGTGTGTGTGTTGTGTGTGTTGTGTGTGTGTGTGTGTGTTGTGTGGTGTGTGTGTGTGTTTGTTGTGTTTGTTGTTGTGTGTGTGTGTGTGTGTGTGTGTGTGTGTGTGTGTGTGTGTGTGTGTGTGTGTGTGTGTGTGTGTGTGTGTGTTGTGTGTGTGTGTGTGTGTGGTGTGTGTGTGTGTGTGTGTGTGAGTGTGTGTCTGAGTGAGTGTGTGTGTGTGTGGTGTGTGTGTGTGTGTGTGTGTGTGTGTGTGTGTGTGTGTGTGTGTGTGTGTGTGTGTGTGTGTGTGTGTGTGAATGAGTGAATCTGTTAGAGTGTGTGTGTGTGTGTGTGTGTGTGTGTGTCTGAGTGAGTGAGTGAGTGAGTCTGTTTATGTGTGTGTGTGTGTGTGTGTGTGTGTGTGTGTGTGTGTGTGTGTGTGTGTGTGTGTGTGTGTGTCTGAGTGAGTGAGTCTGTGTGTGTGTGTGTGTGTGTGTGTGTGTGTGTGTGTGTGTGTGTGTGTGTGTGTCTGAATGAGTGAATCTGTTAGTTAGTGTGTGTGTGTGTGTGTGTGTGTGTGTGTTGTGTGTGTGTCTGAGTGACACTAAATGATGTGTCTAAATGTGTCTGAGTGATTACTAAATCAGCACACTATCATCTGAAAAATATTGCAAGAATTAGATGCTTTGTTTCCAGTCAAGACTTAGAGAAACGTGTGCATGCTTTCATTTACATTTACATTTTACATTTTAGTCATTTAGCTGACGCTTTTTATCCAAAGCGACTTACAATTGCTATATTTCAGAGGTCGCACGCCTCTGGAGCAATTAGGGGTTAAGTGTCTTGCTCAGGGACACATTGGTGTTTCACAGTGGATTCGAACCCGGGTCTCTCACACCAAGGGCATGTGTCTTATCCACTGCGCCATCACCACCCCACCACCCTTTCATCACCAGCAGGGTGGATTATTGTAATGGACTCCTCACTGGCCTTCCTAAAAAGACCATAAGACAGTTGCAGCTCATACAGAACGCTGCTGTTATGATTCTGAGCAGAACCAGAAAATATGAACATATCACACCAGTCCTCAGGTCTTTACACTGGCTCCCAGTTACATTTAGGATTGATTTTAAAGTATTATTACTGGTATATAAATCATTCAATGGGCTAGGACCTCAATATATCGCAGATATGCTCACTGAATATAAACCCAACAGATCACTCAGATCATTAGGATCACATCAGTTAGAAATACCAAGGGTTCACTCTAAGCAAGGAGAGTCTGCTTTTAGCTACTATGCCAGCCGCAGCTGGAACCAGCTTCCAGAAGAGATCAGATGTGCTCCTACAGTAGTCACATTCAAATCCAGACTCAAAACACTTCTGTTTAGCTGTGCATTTACTGAATGAGCACTGTGCCACTGTTCGTCCGACTGTTTTTACTGTACCTCATTTTATTTTTTATTCTAAACTGTTTTAATTATTCTTATTTGTTTTGATTATTTTATTTTCTCCTATGTAAAGCACTTTGAATTACCATTGTGTATGAAATGTGCTATATAAATAAACTTGCCTTGCCTTGAGTGAGTGAGTGAGTCTGTTTATGTGTGTGTGTGTGTGTGTGTGTGTGTGTGTGTGTGTGTGTGTGTGTGTGTGTGTGTGTGTGTGTGTGTGTGTGTGTGTGTGTGTGTGTGTGTGTGTGTGTGTGTGTGTGTGTGTGTGTGTGTCTGAGTGAGTGAGTGAGTCTATGTGTGTGTGTGTGTGTGTGTGTGTGTGTGTGTGTGTGTGAGTGAGTGAGTTGTTTGTGTGTGTGTGTGTGTGTGTGTGTGGTGTGTGTGTGTGTGTGTGTGTGTGTGTGTGTGTGTGTGTGTGTGTGTGTGTGTGTGTGTGTGTGTGTGTGTGTGTGTGGTGTGTTGTCTGTCTGTCTGTCTGTCTGTCTGTCTGTCTGTCTGTCTGTCTGTCTGTCTGTCTGAGTGAGTGAGTGAGTGAGTGAGTCTATGTGTGTGTGTGTGTGTGTGTCTGTCTGTCTGTCTATGGCGTTATTTCCCTGTCAAATGTCGAGAGCGCATTATTGTAGCGCGAAAAGTACATTAATATAATGCGCGAGCGCGAATCTCTCTGAAAAACATTAAGAGAACGTTTACATAATGGGAAAATTGAACGTTCTAACGTTCTTATAATCAAGAAATAACGTTAATACAACGTCTAAAAAACTGGACTTTTGAAATTCCCAGGATAGAACTTTCAGAAATAACGTTTTTATAGCCTAACTTAATGGGAATGTTATGAAAACGTTCTTATAACCTAAAATTGTTAGCTGGGGAAGAGGAGAGATTCGCGATTGCACTGAACACGTTTTAAGTGCAGGCATATTCTCTGAGCGAGCCCAGAGAGACAAGAGAAATGTATCTGAGAGCGCGAGCAGAGAGATTCGCGCTCGGCACGTCATATTCCACGCGCGAGCAGAGAGATTCGCGCTCGCGCATTATATTAATGTACTTTCGCGCTACAATAATGCGCTCTCGACATTTGACAGGGAAATAACGCCATATCTGTCTGTCTGAGTGAGTGAGTGAGTGAGTCTGTGTGTGTGTGTGTGTGTGTGTGTGTGTGTGTGACATCATCGTCACAGTCGTTAACGCATCATCATTTCTGCTGTGATGTCACAGATAATTATTTTTTGATTAAACATTAAACTCTACAGGCGATCAGCCTCAACAGCAAAAAAAACTATTACATTTTAATTTGTGTGCCAGTGTTATTACAGTTTTATTAATATTTTGAATTAGCTTTCATTTTAAATTTATTTTTATTTTTAGTAAATCCGTTACTTGCTTTTGTCATTTTATTAGTTTTTTATGTGTTTATATATATATATATTTGTTTAATTTATTTTCAGTTTTAAATGTATAATTTTAGTGCTTCAACTCAAACGTATTTCTGTTTAATGCCAATGCAGTGTTTCTAATTCTGTGTATTTTGTTTTTCAACCAATATTTATATTTAATGTTTTTTCCGCTTGATTTCAAGGAACAGAAATGTTTTAATATAGTTTGTTAACGGTGATAACTCTGTTATACAGTAGTGTGCAGTAAACAGTGTGTTAGGAGCTCATAGTGACACAGACACAATATAATTATGAGTGTAAAATAATAATGTATAAAGAATAATATAACAAGGTTTCCCTCGTATCTCATGATGTTTGTGGTCGAGCTCACAGAATCAATAAACCCTGAACAAAACCACACTGAACCTCGCTGTGTGTGTGTGTGTGTGTGTGTTTTGTGTGTGTGTGTGTGTGTGTGTGTGTGTGTGTGTGTGTGTGTGTGTGTGTGTGTGTGTGTGTGTGTGTGTGTGTGTGTGTGTGTGTGTGTGTGTGTGTGTGTGATCTTCTCTGCAGATTCACCAGGTCACTGATCTCTGAGCAGTCTGGATTTAAAATGCTTTTGTTACTGTTCAAATCTGAGTCAAATCCCCTTACACACACACACAGTCACACACACACACACACACACACAGTCACAGTCACACTCGCACACACACACACACACACACACACACACACACACACACACACACACACACACACACACACACACACACACACACACACACACACACAGAAAGCGAGCGAGAGATAAATGAAGGAGTTCATGCATTGTGGGATTGGAGTTCTTGCTGCTGTAGTTTGATTCGGTGTGGTTTTGTGTGGTCACACACACTCGCGCGCCACACACACACACACACACTAACCAACCCCTAAACCTACCATCACACACACACACGCTAACTCTCACACACACAGGTTGTGTGTGTGTGTGTGTGTGTGTGTGTTGATGGGTATGTTTAGGGGTCGGGTTAGTGTGTGTGATGGGTAGGTTTATGGGTCGGGTTTAGTTTGTGTGTGTGTGTGTGTGTGTGTGTGTGTGTGTGTGTGTGTGTGTGTGTGTGTGTGTGTGTGTGTGTGTGTGTGTGTGTGTGTGTGTGTGTGTGTGTGTGTGTGTGTGTGTGTGTGTGTGTGTGTGTGTGTGTGTGTGTGGAGAGAGACTGTGGAATCAGGAGTGTTTTAATGTCCCTGCCGGGCGATAAAGAGAACGAGAGAGAATCATATTTATGTTTATTGCATAACTCTGGTGAATACTGGATTGTGATTGGCCAGTCACATCATACAGATGTATTGCAATATTTCTGCATAAGGACTTTAATCTGCATAATTATTGTTATATCTCAGTTAATACTCTCGTGCCCGTCCACAGAATTGATCAATTCAATTATTTATTTTAAATCATTAATTTATTTACAAAATGGCATGCCAAAAAAACGTTTAAATAATTAAGAGAAAAAACAATCAAAAGTATATTATACTATTGTAAGTACTTCGAAAACTATTTAAAGTATGTTTTTTTTTACAATTTGAGATTTCATACATGAAAGTAATGAAATCTGATTGTGATTTAATTATTAATTATGTGGTTTATTATGGAAGACTAGGAATATCACATAAAATAGGAATAATAAATAATTAATTAATCATTCATATATTTACAAAATGACATGCCAAAAATAGTTAACAAATATGTAATTAACAAAATATATTAAACCATTGTCAATATTTCAAGAAAAAGTTTCAAAATAGTTGAATATTTTCTGCCATTTATTCACTGTATTCTCATATTTTATGCATTTTATTCACTATATTCTCATATTTTATGCATTTTATTCACTATATTCTCATATTTTATGCATTTTATTCACTGTATTCTCATATTTTATGCATTTTATTCACTATATTCTCATATTTTCCGCATTTTATTCACTATATTCTCATATTTTATGCATTTTATTCACTATATTCTCATATTTTATGCATTTTATTCACTATATTCTCATATTTTATACCATTTATTTACTGTATTCTCATATTTTATACCATTTATTTACTGCATTCTCATATTTTATGCATTTTATTCACTATATTCTCATATTTTATGCATTTTATTCACTATATTCTCATATTTTATGCATTTTATTCACTATATTCTCATATTTTATACCATTTATTTACTGTATTCTCATATTTTACACCATTTATTTACTGCATTCTCATATTTTATGCATTTTATTCACTATTTCTCATATTTTATGCAATTTATTTGCTGTATTCTCATATTTTTTTTAAATATATTAAACCATTATCAAGAAAAAATATTTCAAGAAAAAGTTTCAAAATAAGTACATTATGCAGTTGGAGTGTTCAGTGTTGTTATAAACCATAATTTATAATACTTCAGATATTTCTTCTCTTAAAAAAGGATAAAAGTTTGTGTGTCAGATGATAACCCAGAGATTATTCACACACACACACACACACACACACACACACACACACACACACACACACACACACACACACACACACACACACACACACACACACACACACACACACACACACACACATTTGAGTCGTTTATCAGCAGTTTCTCTTTATCTGTTGAACACAGAGTCGCAGACGCAGACGGAATATTGTTTATATAATAATATCGTGTGAGAGATGAGCCGAGGGCCCTTTAGAAAACATATTTCAACATGATCTCATTAATATTCATAGGTATCGCTCTGTGCGTTTAGTTCTAGCGCACGTTTACAGCGTACAACATCTCGCCAATCTGTGCGGATCATCAGTTTTAGCTTCGTCTAATTTATAATAAATGAGATTAATTCTATATATTTAACCGGATTCCTTTGACATCATCACGGTTTCGTCCTCTTCCGTGTGAATCGAAAAACGAGTGATTTCTACAACTTATGAAGCGTTAATGATAATTACATTTAGCCACAAACTGCAAATTACTTTTATATTGAATTTCCCTTCTGGGATTTTCTGAGACGGGAAATAAGCGGATATTGTGAAGATACTGATTTACCAAAGCAAAATGATTTTTTTATTATTATTATTATTATTATTAAATGTTTTATTTCAGTTAATGTTGATTTCAAGTAATAAAAAAGTTTTGGGTTTTTTAGTAAAAAAAAAAGAAAAAGAAATTAATACTTTTATTCTGCAAGGACTCATTAAACTTATCAAAAGTGACAGTAAAGACATTTATGATGTTACAAAAGAAACACACACACACTGTGAAACACACACACACACACGTCTCACACACACACACCACACACACGTCTCACACTTGGTCCAAACGTGTGTTTCTCTGGTTTCCTACTGTAAGTGCAGTGGACGTGTCTTTAGTGTGTGGTGTGTGTGTGTGTGTGTGTGTGTGTGTGTGTGTGTGTGTGTGTGTGTGTGTGTGTGTGTGTGTGTGTGTGTGTGTGTGTGTGTGTGTGTGTGTGTGAGACACTTGTCTTTCTCTGTATGTTTCCATTTAAAGCCCGTCCTCTGTATCACCTCACACTTTCTCAAACACACACACTCCCACAGACTCTTGGGTAAAATAGTCCAGATAGCAGAGCCGGGTTTTATCAGACAGAGATGAGTGTTAATGGAGTGAAGGTCAGTGAAGTTATGAGACACACACACAACGCCAAGCTGAAGCTAGAGAGTCCTTCAGCAGTGAACACACACACACACACACACACACACACACATACACACACACACACACTGTCTCCCTTTATTTTCTGCATTTTATTCACTATATTATCATATTTAAATGCACTTTATTTGCTCTATTCTCATATTTTATGCCATGTATTTACTGTATTCTCATATTTCCTGCACTTTTATTTACCATGATCTCATCTTCTGCTGTGTATTTTCTCGCTGATATACTTCAGGATGTTCAGCCTGCTCATATTCTTATTCTCAGTGTGTTTCTCAGTCGTGTCTCGTATCTTTCTGTATTTTCTCCATGATTTATTCTCCATTTCCACACGCAGGACTCCAGCTGCAGATATACGCACACGTAGATGCATTTCCCTACATTTCTAAACCCAAATGAAATTAAATGATGTATCAAATGTCGAGTGTTTCACGGTCTGTGTCTCGGTACCCATCGGCTCATTTCTCTTTCCCTCTGTTACACGTGGAGAGAATAAATTCAGTTCTCCCTCCCTTTCAAAGACACACACACACACACACACACACACACACACACACAGTGTTTTTGTGTCATTAACCAGAGCCCAACTAGCTCTGTTGTAGAAATACTACTATAAAAACACATGTGTATGCATGAGGAGTGTGTGTGTGTGTGTGTGTGTGTGTGTGTGTGTGTGTGTGTGTGTGTGTGTGTGTGTGTGTGTGTGTGTGTGTGTGTGTGTGTGTGTGTGTGTGTGTGTGTGTGTGTGTGTGTGTGTGTGTGTGTGTGTGTGTGTGTGTGTGTGTGTGAGAGAGAGAGAGAGAGAGACATGTATGCATGAGGAGTTTGTGTGTGTGTGAGAGAGTATTGTGTGTGTGTGTGTGTGTGTGTGTGTGTGTGTGTGTGTGTGTGTGTGTGTGTGTGTGTGAGAGAGAGAGAGAGAGTCGTGTGTGTGAGAGAGAGAGAGAGAGAGAGACATGTATGCATGAGGAGTTTGTGTGTGTGTGTGAGAGAGTATTGTGTGTGTGTGTGTGTGTGTGTGAGAGAGAGAGAGAGAGAGTCGTGTGTGTGTGAGAGAGAGAGAGAGAAGTGTATGAGGAGTGTGTGTGTGTGAGAGAGAGTCTTGTGTGTGTGTGTGTGTGTGTGTGTGTGTGTGTGTGTGTGAGAGAGAGAGTCTTGTGTGTGTGTGTGTGTGTGTGTGTGTGTGTGTGTGTGTGTGTGTGTGTGTGTGTGTGTGTGTGTGTGTGTGTGTGTGTGTGTGTGAGAGAGAGAGAGAGTCGTGTGTGTGTGTGTGTGTGTGTGTGTGTGTGTGAGAGAGAGAGAGTCGTGTGTGTGAGAGAGAGAGAGATAGAGTCGTGTGTGTGTGTGTGAGAGAGAGAGAGAGTCGTGTGTGTGAGAGAGAGAGAGATAGAGTCGTGTGTGTGTGTGAGAGAGAAAGAGAGAGAGAGACGTGTATGTAAGAGGAGTGTGTGTGAGAGAGAGAGACGTGTATGCCTGAGTGAGTGTGTGTGTGTGTGTGTGTGTGTGTGTGTGTGTGTGTGTGTGTGTGTGTGTGTGTGTGTGTGTGTGTGTGTGTGTGTGTGTGTGTGTGTGTGTGTGTGTGTGTGTGTGTGTGTGTGAGAGAGACTCTGTGTGTGTGTGTGTGTGTGTGTGTGTGTGTGTGTGTGTGTGTGAGAGAGAGAGAGAGAGAGAGAGAAAGAAAAAAAGAGAGACGTGTATGCATGAGGTGGTGTGTGTGTGTGTGTGTGTGTGTGTGTGTGTGTGTGTGTGTGTGTGTGTGTGTGTGTGTGTGTGTGTGTGTGTGTGTGTGTGTGTGTGTGTGTGTGTGTGTGTGTGTGTGAGATACACTGTGCCTGATATTGTGGGTTTGTGTTTTCAGCAGAAATGATGGTGACTGCAGAAAATAACCCAGATTCAGAGTCAGAGATAAAGACCCAGAGTGACATCATGACGGAGGAGAACACAGGAGTGTGAAATACACACAGTCAGAGTCACGGCAGCACAACACACACACTCTCGAATATTCAATCCCAGTCGACATTCTCATTTTCTATACTTTATTTACTAATACTTTCTCCAAATTAAAATTAATACTAAATGCCAATGGGTTTAGAAAAATAATCTTTTTCTCCCTTTGAATTAAATTAATTTTTTTGACCCATTGCCAGATTTTCTTCGTTTTGAGCATAAAGTTTCAAAAAACAAAACTTTGCTTCTCCAGTAAATGTAGAATTTAGAATTCAAATAATTTAGATGTTTGTAGTTTGTAGATGTTTGTCAAATACACGGCAAAAAAATTTTTGCCGTGTATTTGATGCATATATTTCATTAGCATAAAATAAACAGTTTTTAGTTTAGAGACAGTTTTACTCATCATGTAATTGTGTTTGTGCGCCGCTAACTGTGTGTTCTCTAGACGCCTGTAATTGATCACCTCTAATCAGGAATCCTGATTAATTACCAATTAGGCAAACCATGATTGTTTATATTGTGTGTCATTCAAACAGAGCACCAGTTACATACACACACACACACACTGGAGAAACACAGAAAAACAAATGCTTGCGTCCTCTCACGTGCGGTAGCTCGGCTAGTCGCTGCTTAACGTTATATAGGCGAAAGTTGACGTTTTTGTGTGGTAGGCCTTATTTTGCTTGTATTTTTATGCCTTTTTCACTGTCTCTGTTGCAGGTCCTCTCTTCCCAGTCTGTCAGTAACGCTCTGGGGTGTGTTTCCCGTATAACGACGACCACAGACTGTAAGAAAATATAGACAAAGCGTCTGTGACGTCACCCATAGACTTTCTGAAGAACGGATTAGAGGTCGTTTATGGGGGGTATGGGCGGCGCCATCTTGGAAAATCTTTCAGAAAGGATACAGAGTTGGTGTGATGTATTGGGTCAGATCTAGGGTGGCCATTTCCATGACACCAAAAAGGAGGACATATATATTTTGGTGATCGGTGATTTTCTTGACGGGGGGGGTGTGGGGGGATTGGGGGGGGGGTGCTGGGGCACGCAAGGTCTCTCGCTCTCTGCCGCGCGCTGCACGGTTTGGAACACATACAGTATGTTCTGTCTCGCACGCGCGGCTCTAGAGATTTGAACAGGCCGGTGACACACTGGCTGCGTGGCGTGCGCGTCTCAGCTGCGTGGCGTGTCCGTTTTTATTTCGACTCCCATGTTAACAGGTGAGCTTGCACACTGCCTGCGTGACACGCGCGTCTCATGCTAGAAATAGAACCGACGCCTATTACATATTAATAAATTACATTTTTGACAAATTCAGATATAAATATAGGCCTCATTTAAAAATAAATAAATAAATAGGCCTAATTATCAATTTTCAAATATTGCACCTGTCAAGACAGAACGAAATATTCTGTAGTCTATTTTGCTGTCAATACTGCTGTGCTGACATTGTCTTTATCAGTAGGCTTTATGCTTAACACGAAGTATAGGGCTTCCACAACTTTCTCCCATATGTTGAACAAGGGTGATGCGTGACTCAGCAGCGCCGCGTCAGACACGCTTCTGATGTGCAAAGACACAGAAAACGCGACGCAGCTGACACGCAACAGAAACGCCACGCTCACGCCACGCAGCCAGTGTGTCACCGGCCTAATTTAGGGGAATCAGAGAGCCGCTATCATTATGCGGGCTTTTTATAGGTTAATTTTTTTCAACAATTCAGCGCAACTCCAAAAAGGAGGACAAATGAGTGTCCGGCTTGAGGCTGCGCCGGACGCCGGACAGGGCGCTTAAAATCCGGACTGTCCGGCCAAAATCCGGACGTATGGCCACCCTAGTCAGATCATGGCCGAGACGTCACATTTCAGGAATTCCACTCGGCGCAGCCCGTTATCAGCTGTCAAGTCAAGTCAAATATATTTATATAGCGCTTTTCACAATACAGATTGTATCAAAGCTGCTTTACAGTATCAATCAAAACAACTCAACAATGTTTGTTTATTACTGGACATCCAAAAAGGACATCCAAGTTTGGTAGAGCTGATCAATGGTATGATTGTTTAATTAATTTGAATATCCCCAACTGAGCAAGCCAAAGGCAACAGTGGCAAGGAACCGAAAAACTCCATCAAGTGACCCAATGGTGTCCTAAAACTCCATCAGATCACCCAATGGAGAAAAAAAAACCTTGGGAGAACCCAGGCTCAGTCGGGGCCAGTTCCCTATCGAGGAAACTCGACAATGCATCGAGAATCGACACTTTGGGGACGCTCCCTTAGCGTGCGCCTCTGAAGTAAAAATGAAACTATTCCAATCCTGATTGGTGTTGCGTCGTGACGTAACATGTGACGGCATAACCGGAAGCATAAAGGTGACGCTGACGCATAGAATGCCAGCTTTCGCTCTTCAGCAAGCGCTCTCTGTGAAACTGTCTGTCTTATTTGATGTTGTTTGTCTGTGCTAAGCTCTATATATGGCGAGTGAACAATACACTAAGTGTGTGCACCCTGCCCAAGATTATATGCCACGGGTGGGGACACGCATCTGCTGTGTGTGTGTGTATTGTTTAGGGGCGCAGCACGCACAGTCAGCGCCTCGAGAGGGCTGCCTGTGATACTGTAAAGCACTTCCTATTAGAGTGCTGCGCTCTCGCTTGGCTATATTATTTCACTGATGATGGCCAGGCTCGCGATCCCCGCGATTCGGGTCCCGCGTCCGTTGAGGCGGTGCGACGGCCTAGATCGCGGAGATCGCAGAAGGATCTCGCGGATGAGAACGAGACTGCTGAGGCACCTTTTCTCTCATCATCCGCAGATTCTATGACACTAGTTCACGACGCAGACGCCCGCGATGCGGCGGCTTCTGCCCGTGACGAGTGCCCAGTGCTCGAGCTATATGTTTATAAACAAACAAAATTATAAATAAGGAAGTAGATGTGCTCAGCATTGGGAACGAGCAACATGAGTCACACTCGCCGGCTTATGTTTCTGCTTATGTAGAGCTTGTATTGTTGTGATGAGTGCTGTGGCCAGTATTAGATAAATAAATAAATTATATATATATATATATATATATATAATATATAATATTTAAATATATAAGCTGGCCACAAAATAAGCAGGATGATCCCCGTCAAAATGAACTAGAGAGATTCCTGCAGCACAGTTCACAAACTCAGAGCCGGGGCTTACTGTTTTTCCCAGATCTTTATAAAAAATATATATATATATATATATATATATGTGTAGATCCTGGGAGAAACCCCACACTTTACGTATCTCACCACATTAATTATATGTTTATTCGAATGTGGTGGGTGCGAGAGAGTCGGGTTTTGGCAAGATGCCACAGATGGAGGAAGCTTTAGTGAGTTTTCTTTCTCCTGATCTGGCATCTTTGCTTTAAGCCCCGGTGCTGCCCAACAAACCGTGCAGGGACACCTCTGCACTGGTTGGCTGGGCTTATATGGTGCAGGAAATCGATGTTGCTCTTCCCCCGTTAAAAACGTTTCGGGACACATCGGTTTCCAGCGAACGCAGGCTGCACTGTCCGCCCCACAGGCTTGCGGCCAGGCAGCTTTCGCGTTCGCCCATCGAGAATCATTTTTCGGTCCAGCCCTGCCGGAAACCCGCTTCAGGGGGTCAGGAACGAATCCCGATTAATACCCGAAGCCAGGCTTGAGAGCCTGGTTCCTTTGGTAAAATATTTAAAAAAAAAAAAAAAAAAAATTAATAATAAAGGGTCAGGCTGGTGCGTGCCTGCACTCTATGACGATTTTGCACGCGTACCAGGCCGATCTTCTTAAAGATCTAAATAAGGGAATATTTCCTGTTGGCCGCTCCGCTATGTCCTTCTGGCCTGTTTTCCAACGCTGTCACTACAGTCGTTGACAGGTTTCAGGAAGCGAAAAAAAAAAAAAAAAAAGAGGGCTGCCCCCCCGCTGTGGAACAATCGATGTTGTTCTAGCAGCAGGTGCCCTCGGGGAAGATGTTGTTGTCCCGCCGTCTTTGACGCTTCGGGTCACATCGATTTCCAGCGAACGCACACCATGGCGTTCGCCCAAAAGCTTGCAACAGGGCACCGACTATGGTCACAAAATCTGTATCGACTTTTTTCCTGCCGGTCCACCGCTTCAGGAAGTCGAGAATAGTGCTCGAAAAACACCCGAGGCCAGCCTCGAGGGGCTGGTTCCCTTAGTAGATTTTGTAGAAGAATGGCAACGCCTTCCGAACATATATCTATATGGGTCCTGTATATTATAAAATATTATAAAATATGGGTACAGATTGCAGTTCGGTCACCGACCTCCCTAGTTTGCTGGGGTGGTACCGACTGCAGTGGTTCCAGAACAGGCTCGGGTTATGGAACAAGAGGTACAGACTCTACTGGAATTAAGGGGCCATAGAATGTGTTCCCCTACCAGACAGGGAGTCAAGGTTTTACAGCCGGTACTTTATAGTTCCAAAGAAGGATGGCGGACTGAAGCCTATTTTAGATCTAGGGCTTTTTGAATCATTCTTTGAGGAGATTCAGGTTCAAAATGCTTACTGTTTAAACCATTATCGTGAACCAAATCAGATCCGAGGACTGGTTTGTCACGATGGATCTAAAAGACGCTTATTTCATGTCTCCATCCTTCCATATCACAGGAGGTTCCTGAGGTTGCTTACGGGGGCGAAGCATACCAATATCGGGTTCTTCCGTTCGGCCTAGCACTCTCTCCCCGCACGTTCACAAAGTGTATGAATGCAGCTCTAGCTCCACTGAGGCTTCAGGGCATCCGTATACTAAATTACATCGACGACTGGCTCATATTGACCCAGTCTCAGGAAATGGCAGTTCAGCATCGAGATGTCGTCCTTGGCCACATTCAGAACCGGGGGTTGAGGCTCAACACTACGAAAAGGTGTTGGACCCAGCTCAGAAGACTACTCTTCTGGGCGTGGTACGGAATTCTGTTACGATGCGGGCACGTATGTCTCCCGTTCGTATCGAATCCATCCTGGCCATGGGGTCCAGGATAAAGCTAGGCCAGGCCATCATTGTAAAGCAATTTCAAAGACTGCTGGTCCTCATAACAGCGGCATCCAACGTAATTCCTTTGGGCCTGCTTCACATGAGTTCCCTTCAATGATGGCTCAAAAGCCAAGGGTTTTTTCCCCAAGGGGAATCTGTTCCATATAATAAAGGTTACGCGCAGATGCCTTCGTTCCCTCTTAATATGGAAGAAACCTTGGTTCTTGTCCCAAGGTCCAGTGTTAGGGGTGTCATGTCGCCGGGAAACTGTTTCGACAGACGCTTCCCTCGCTGGCTGGGGCGCGGTCTCGGACGGCCGCTTTGCCAGGGGTCTGTGGCAGGACCATCATCATTCTTGGCATGTAAATCGCCTAGAGATGTTGGCTGTGTTCAGGGCTCTGAGGAGCTTCCTCACAGACATCAAAGGTTACCACGTCTCAGTGGTATCTTATCTGAACCGACAAAGGACACTCAGATTGTGCCCTCTATCCAGATTGGCGCATCTGATCATTTTATGGTCCCAAGGGAAATATTATCTATAAGATCAATATATGTCCCGGGGGTTCTCAATTAGGGAGCAGACATCCTGTCGAGGCAGGGGCTGAGGCCCGGGAATTGAGACTCCATCCAGAGGTGGTGGAGTTGATATGGCAGAGGTTTGGACCAGTGGAAGTGGATCTGTTTGCCTCTCGAGGGACTTCCGTCCAACTATCCACCTTGGTTCTCCCTGACTCATCCAGCCCCGCTGGGGCTTGGATGCCATGGTACAGGCCTGGCCGAGGCTGCGCCTGTACGCTTTTTCCCCGATCGCTCTGCTCCCGGGAGTCCTGGAGAGGGTCAGTCAGGAGGGCATCAGTCGTCTTCTGGTAGCCCTGTGTTGGCAAGCCCGAGTATGGTTTTCAGACTTAATTTCACTCCTAATAGCTCCGCCATGGCAGATTCCTCTGAGGAGGGATCTGTTGTCTCAGGCGGAGGGCACTATATTCCATCCTCATCCAGAGCTGTGGAAATTGTGGGTCTAGCCTCTGAGGGGGCTCAGTACCTAGATGCTGGTCTATCATCTGGGGTGGTCGAAACCATACTTATCTCTAGGGCTCCGTCTACTAGGAGATTATATGACCTCAAGTGGAATGTTTTTCCACTTGGTGTAGAGAACTTGAGTTAGGCCCAGTTAACTGCCCAATGGCTTCAGTTCTGGGGTTTCTTCAAGATCATTTCTCTGCGAATCTCTCCCCATCCACACGTAGGGTGTATGTGGCTGCCATTGCGGCATTCCATGCACCATTAAATGTTGGGCCTTTGGGGAGGCACCAACTGGTCATACTATTTCTCCATGGTATTGGAGGATGAGACCGACAGTCAGGTCCAGGGTTCCTTCCTGGGACCTGGCGGTGGTTCTCGAAGGGCTATTCTTGGCTCCCTTCGAATACCTCCAGTCGGCTTCGCCTTGGACCTCACGTTCAAGATAGCCTTTCTCTTAGCTATTTCTTTACAGAGACTGGGAGATCTCCAAGCCCTGGCATTATCGCCAGCTTGCTTGGGATGTGCCCCGGCGGAGTTAAGGCCATCCTGCATCCGAGACCCAGCTATGTGCCTTAAGTGCAATTTATCATGGCTAGGTCCATGGTCCTGCAAGTATTTCATCCTCCACCTCATGTGTCGGCAGAAAAGGAGAGGTTCCTTGCTCTGCCAGTCAGAGTTCCGAGTATTTACCTTGAGAGGTCCTCTTCTTGGAGGAGGTCGGACCTACTGTAGTGTGTTTTGGATCACCTATTAGGGGCTCCCGGCTTTACAAACCATAAGTAGGCCTACAAGGTGCGCAATTTGCCTTCACCTTTGGCCGTTAGGGCTCTTTCTACTAGAGGCATGGCGTCCTCTAGGGCCCTCCTTTCGGGAGTTCCCATCCAGGAGATCTGTGAGGCAGCCGGTTGGGCTACCCCACACACTTTTGTTAGGTTCTATATTCTGCTCCTCCCTAGTACGCCTGGCGCACATGTGCTCTCGTCCTAGCTGAGTGCCTGAATCAGTTTCACTCCGGGGCAGGCCTGTTTTCGGTGCGTGGCCTAGTGGGCATTCGTTCCCCAAAGTGTCGATTCTCGATGCATTGTCGAGTTTCCTCGATAGGGAACGTCTCGGGTTATGACTATAACCCTTGTTCCCTGAGAAGGGAACGAGACAATGCATCGCTCTGCCACGCCCCTCGAGGCCTTAGAGCGTCTTGCTTCATCGCGAGGCTGGCATTCTATGCGTCAGCGTCACCTTTATGCTTCCGGTTATGCCGTCACATGTTACGTCACGACGCAACACCAATCAGGATTGGAATAGTTTCATTTTTACTTCAGAGGCGCACGCTAAGGGAGCGTCCCCAAAGTGTCGATTCTCGATGCATTGTCTCGTTCCCTTCTCAGGGAACAAGGGTTATAGTCATAACCCGAGACGTTCTCCTCTGGCGTTTATGAACTAGAGGCCGAATTTACAGTAACTGTAAGATAAAAATTTATATGAATGCCTGGCTAAATAGATGCGTCTTTAGTCTAGTTTTAAACTGGGAGAGCGAGTCTGAGCAACGAACAATATCAGGAAGGCTATTCCAGAGCTTCGGAGCTAGATGTGAAAATGCTCTCCCTCCTTTGGTGGATCTGGATATCCTAGGAATGACCAGAAGCCTCGAATTTAGGGATCTTAAAGAGCGCGATGGATTGTAAGGCGATAGAAGATCCGTTAAATAGACTGGAGCTAAACCATTTAATTGAGCTGTCAATCAAGCTGTCAATCAAAGGTAACCACGCCCTTATTTGTCATACATTTTATATCTAAATACGATCTAAACTAACGAGTTAGAAAAAAATTCACCCCCCTCACAGTTGTCAGGCACTCGGAACCTATCGAAAAATACAATAAAAGTCCATGGGACCGACCTGTAAAAACATGAGTTTATGCTGTGAAAACGGACATTTTAACATGGGGGTCTATGGACATTTGCTCCCTTTTGGGACCGGCCCCTAGCGGATTTTACATGTATTGCAGTTTTATCAGATTAGAATGTTGCCGTTGATACCGACGTAACTCAACTAGCGAGTCACGATTTTTTCCCGAAACCATATTGTTGCAAATTTGTCGTTGAACTGCTGATAACAACGGAATTAGTTGGGTAACGATGCTTTCAGGAAACACACCCCTGTCTCTATGAAGCCCCTCCTTCTGAAAAGCACACTGTGCTCTGATTGGTCGGCTGGAGCAGTGTGTTGTGATTGGTCGAGCGCTTTGAGTGTGTTTGGGAAATGTCCCGCCCCTTACCATAACCGCCAGTTTAACACACTACTAACTAACCCAACCAGGCCCCGCCCCTTTATATGCGCATTAATTTTTATAATGAGGAATATTGTGACGTGTTCGTTCCTGGAAAAAACTCAAGATCCAATGGAGGCGTTTCAGGAGTTCAGAAACACTGATATAGAGAATAACTCCCGCTGGAGGGACTTTTTCATGCTCAAACAGCGACATTACACACTAAAGAAAGATGAAGATGGGGAAAAAAGCTTTTTGTTGCACACTAAACCTGGTAATTGATTATTTCCGGCAGCTTTTGCTATTTTTACAGTGCATCTTTCGCGCAGTAAACGGTCTCGTTCGTTCTCCCGTACAGATGGTGGTGTTTAAGAGCGTCCGTTCTCACACACACACACACACACACACGTGTCGCTCGCGGCTGTGTCTCACACTGACCCGTAATCTGCTCTCACACCCCACGTGCCGGTGTTGTTCTCGACATGTTGAGGCAGCAGATTTTTCCCGCTTGAGGACGTAATTAATGATCTCATTAGAGGGACTTGTTAGCGAGGACAGCAGCGTTGAGTCCACATACGCTCGTTAGTAAAGCGCTTTCATAATTGCTGCCGTTAGAACAAATAAAAAAAACATCAGGGGTTACAAAGCCTTTTATTAATCCTGAATTTGATTCACAAAACATTCTTAAAGTGCCACTATTATGCTTTTTCGCATATTACCTAGTGTATAATATGGCTGAATATAAAAGGTCTGCAACGTTTCAAAGATCAAACTTTCTCACTTCCTGCTGAAACTACATGGGTTTGTAACTAATTTGCATAATCCCCGCCTCTGGTCCTGATTGGCTGAACAGCGTCTCTTAGCCCCGCCCTCAAAACGCTGTAGTTTATCTGAGACTGATACGGTAAAACCCACGCTATCGTTACTGTTCGTATCACTGTGATCAAGAGCTGAGATTCAGATATGATAATGAGCGTTTGCTTTCTGACCAATCACAGCGGAGCAGCTCTCAGAGAGGCGGAGCTTAGAGAGACTGAATCTCCCACCGAACTGTTTCAGACACTGAGAAAAGAGATGATGCTGCAGTGATTATTATGAGAAAATTAGTGTTTTTTTTATCTTAGATGCATGTAAACATGTTGCAGGACACTCTAAAACACAATCAGGAAACTTTAAATAGCATAAAGGCACTTTAAGAATAAAATAATTTTATTTTTTCTTATTTACGAATATATTTTATTCCCAAAAATACTTAAAAATTCTAAGATTGTTCCTTAGACAAACTCAAATTCTTTAAAAAGTAAATTCTTAAAAACAATCGTACCCATTAAAGTCAGGATAGGTAAGATGTTTAATCAATGTATGGGTTGTTTCAAGCAGGGTTATTCACGCAAACTAAAACTATTAAAAACATTGCCGTTAATCTAAATAAAGCTGAAATAAAATATGTCATTCAATTCATATTTTATTCCCAAAAAAAGTTTTTTTTCTAAGATTGTTCCTAAGACAAAACTTAAGAATAATTCAAATTTTTTATGTGAATTTATTCACGTAAACTAAAACTATTAAAAACTTTGCTGTTAATCTAAATAAAGCTGAAATAAAATGTCATTCAAGAGTGACGGCTCTTCAGAAATGATGCAATAGTTATTTTTTTCGCCAGCAACATTTAAATTGCAAATATTTTCTGTAATAGTAGATGTTTTACGAGTGATTGATAGTTTTTTCTCATGTCAGACGTCTGTCGCGTGTGTTTTTCCATTAGCGCCAGTGCTTTTATACAGACGCCGGGAGTTATAATGAAGAGTTTATCGCTCGTGGACGAATGCTGAATGAATTCTGCTCCTCCTGTCATATGGAGAACAATAAGTCTTAAATGCGGCCCATATTTCACGTCGTCGTGCTGGTGTGTGTTTATTTCAGAGGTGTGTGTGAGGGTCAGAGACGCTCTCGGTGAGCTTGTCTCTCAGTTGCAGTGTTTATGGAGCTCATACACCATTAATCATTTTTCAGCTAAATAATGGTGTCATGCCATAATCCATCATGCACACAGAGAGCGCTGAGCATTATAGGATGTAATTACACTTAAGAGTGTGTGTTTGATGATGTGTGTGTGTGTATTTTAACAACACACTCATGTCACGTTTCGGCTCGATACACAACACTGGGCTCATGATAACCAGGTTTTTTTTTTTTTTGTTAACTAAAAATGAAACTAAAGCCAGAAAAACATTTTTGCCATGAACTGAAATAGAAATATCCTGCTGGACTATATGAATGATTGCATATTATGTTTCTTATTTAACATGAATAAACCCAAAATTCCGGCAACGGCAAAAAATAGCTGTAGATTATATTTTAGGACACACACTGGCATTTCCATTCGATACAGATCGAGTGTCTCCGCATTCATTAAATTCTCATGAGGTAGTAGAAAACTGAACACACTCCAACAAACAGGAGAGAGAGAGAGAGAGAGAGAGGAGAGAGAGAGAGAGAGAGAGAGAGAGAGAGAGAGAGAGAGAGAGAGAGAGAGAGAGAGAGAGAGAGAGACGGAGAGAGAGAGAGAGAGACGGAGAGAGAGAAAGAGAGAGAGAGAGACGGAGAGAGAGAAAGAGAGAGACGGAGAGAGGGAGAGAGACTTTACTTTTAAAACCCTTTTAATTTACCCCATTCTCCAAAACATTACAGAGCTAATATACAAAACACACACATAAAATACAAAATATAAAATACAAGTCTAATTGGTAATTTTACCAATTAAAAAACAAATTTCCAAACTGACTAATTGTCACTAAAGCATCTCTCACGCCCCACCTCATTGTAAAAAAAGGTACATTATCAATTTGTTTGTAAAATGCAAATTCAATAGCAACCCTAAATTCTACCAATGATTTAAAAAGAACCAACAAATCAACATCTTGAGCAGCATTTTTACATTGATGTGTTTTCAGGATTGCTAACTTGGCTTGACCCATTAAAAAATTGCCAAGCACACACTGTTCGCGCCATGACTGTTTGTACTTGCAACCAAAAATAAAAAGGGTGTTTGTAAAAGAAAAACCCAATTTCATTATTAGTTTTTCCAAAAGTACAAAAAGTGGAACCAGCCTTGAACACTCACAAAATAAATGAAATACAGTATCGGAAGCCTTACAGAAAGGACATTCAGGTAAAACTTCTTCATTAAATTTTGAAACAAAGTTGTTTGTAGCCACCACAAGTATTCTCCACTCTAGATCTCCAGATCTTTTTGGAATCGGAGGCTTATACAACAGCCTCCACGAGGGATCTACATCTCTGGGCACTGAAAGGTACATCCTCCATTTAGTGTCTACCCTTTCCTTCAACTGTCCAAACTGTGCCGATTTAACACAAACATGATAAACCGTTTTCTTCCCCATACTTTGGAAATCCAAAAGTTCAAACCCCTTTAACAAAAGAACCTTAGTGTTCTCTTCAATTTCCAAATTTTTAGGGACAACTTTTAATACCAGAAAAGACTTTGATAAAAAGCCATTATTTAAAACCGAGTCTACAAATGCTGTGAAATCTGGGGGGAAACAGGCCTTAAAGCTCTTAACTACCCCTTCCACTGTTCTTACTGACCGCATCCCAACCTGGTCAGCCAGTGACTGAGCCGTTCGCCACTGACCTCTTGTTATGTCAAGCAGATCTATAACTCTAGTTATTCCAGCATTCAGAAACATTTCAATTACAGAACCTGATAATGGAGGCTGTAACTTGAAAAAAGGGTTAAAAAACAAAGGTTCTGCACATCCATAATTTTCATCAGCTACTCTTGAAAATTTTAACAAATTCCATGATTGAAAAATTGATTCATAGAACTTGAAAAAGGAACCATACACATTTTTAACACAAGGCTTCTCAATTAAGAATAGCTCTTTGTCAAGATCTTTTGCTCCAAGTTCTTTAAGAATATACAAACAATAATCAATCCATGGCATGCCATCAGAGCAGAGAGGGAGAGAGACGGAGAGAGGGAGAGACGGAGAGGGAGAGGGAGAGAGAGAGAGACGGAGAGACCTTTAAACACACCTTTATTTATAAATACACTGTATAGACACTCTTCTTAAAACATCTGTTTTCTCAAAACAGATACATTAAATGCAAGTATACCCACTTTTTTTTCCTTTTCTGAATCACAGACTCATAAATTTAATACCAACTCATTTTCGTAATCCACTGTGCACAAAACATCATTCAAAGCCCAAATTCCAACAAATCTGTCCATCCATATCATTCATTAATTTAAAATATGCAAACTCTGCCTTAATTCTAGTTGCTATAAGAGCCTTTAAGACTACCTCAGGACCTACTTCCCCCTCTCCTTTCAGTTTCCTTTTCCGTGTTAGCCATATTGCCATCTTTGCTCTTCCAAACACAAAATTAATTAACGCTATTTTTTTCCTGTCTGATGCAACATATTTTGGTCTAAAAATGAAAACTTCATTATTAAAACCTACACCAAAATCTCTAACCCACCCATCTAAGAGCTGAAACAATCCTCTTAACCTTAAACAATTTAAAAACAAATGATCTACTGACTCTTCAGTGCCACAAAAAGGACATTCCTTCCCTACAGTGGGGTCAATGTGTGCCACATTACAGGCTTGTACAGGGACCTCCAGCTGTACCTAGGGGAAGAGCCTGGCTCCAGCACATCTGACCACTTAGTTTCTTTGCAGTCTTTGAGTATATTGTAGTGAGACACTTTCACACAAGTATTGTATAGTGCCTTTTTTGAAGCAGTCTCAAAACCTTCCAGCACGGGAGTCCTGAAATTTAAAAGAGATCCTTCCTCTGGTTCTTCATCCACCGCTGCTGAAATTTCCACTTGGGGAAAAAGGCTCCCTCTGTTCTGTTCAGGAACTTCATTTTCCTCTGAGGAGGGAAGACAGAAGGTAATGCTGAAACAATTCCGTCCATTATTCTCTTTATAATCCTTATAGACTTGATACCCGTCTTGTTGCACATTTCTTCTGGACTTTTCCAGTTTTCACCAGTCTTTAGGTCAGCGATTCTTGTACACCCGCTCTTGCCATCAGGTTCTGAATGCTCCTGGGCTCCAGTGCCTGTGCTGGTATCAGCGGGTTATTAAAGAGAGGTTCATTATCTGTCCAAAGTCCAATGTTTGAGAGAACTCTCTTAACTTTAAAAACTGAAGTCCATGCTCTCAGAACTGCTTTGTAGAATGGGGAAACATTCTTCAAGTCTATGTTAACCAGTTTTATCAAAAACAACTGTACATCATACTTAAAAACATTCATATTTCTCACTACAGCATGCGCTGTATCAGCCCAGCACGGCTCCGCATACAGCAATCTTTGTGCCGCCTGAAGTCGGAATGTCTTTATTCTGTTTTTAATATCCATCAGGCCTTGTCCTCCTTCTTGAACAGGTAGGAAAAGTACAGCAGATTTTTTCCAATGCTGCCCATCCCAGAAAAAGTCAATCAACTTTCTTTGTAGCTCTTCAACCACACTTTCTGGGGGGTCCAGAACTTTCATTTTATGCCATAAAGCAGATGCAGCCCGATTATTGGTGACGGAGAGAGGGAGAGAGAGAGAGAGAGACGGAGAGAGAGAGAGAGACGGAGAGAGAGACAGCGAGAGAGAGAGAGAGAGAGAGAGAGAGAGCGCAGTTGAATGTGTTTAAATGACTTGTTCTTGTTTGTGTAATCGCTGTGTTTAGTTAATTTGAGAGAAGTTTGAACACTCATTATACTGTATCTGCTTCTTTAGCTTAATAGAGATGAACTCAAGCAGAAATGTTCATGTTTTAATTATAAGACACGTGTGTGTGTGTGTGTGTGTGTGTGTGTGTGTGTGTGTGTGTGTGTGTGTGTGTGTGTGTGTGTGTGTGTGTGTGTTGTGTGTGTGTGTGTGTGTGTGCGAGCCCAGTATTTACACTTTTATCTATCTATCTATCTATCTATCTATCTATCTATCTATCTATCTATCTATCTATCTATCTATCTATCTATCTATCTATCTATCTATCTATCTATCTATCTATCTATCTATCTATCTATCTAAACATCTGTCTATCTATCTGTCTATCTATCTATCTCTGTTTGTCGTACATGTATTATATGTTTAATCTATGAGTATTGAAAAGAGCAACATAAACATTCTGTGAAACATCTTTTATGTTTAACAGAAGAAAAAAACTCATACGAGTTTGGATGGATGTGACGGTGTGTAAAAGATGACAGAACTTTTAGCTTTAATTATTACAATTATTTTCCCTCTCCAAAACACCTTCTGTTTTGCCTCCCAACATTACATTTTTAAATTAAAATAGAAAAATTCAAAAATCTTCTAAAACCTGAAATTGCCAGCAACTAATGTTTCTCCATGAGGAAAACAACTTGATAAACAACTAAGAGATGTCTTAATAATGATGATGTGAAAATGCACAAAGGTGTGTGTGTGTGTGTGTGTGTGTGTGTGTGTGTGTGTGTGTGTGTGTGTGTGTGTGTGTGTGTGTGTGTGTGTGTGTGTGTGTGAGTGTGTGAGTGTGTGAGTGTGGTGAGTGGTGAGTGTAGGTTGTGTGTGTGTGTGTGTGTGTGAGTGTGTGAGTGGTGTGTGTGAGTGAGTGAGTGGTGTGTGTGTGTGTGTGTGTGGTGTGTGTGTGTGTGTGTGTGTGTGTGTGTGTGTGTGTGTGTGTGTGTGTGGTGTGTGTGTGTTGTGTGTGTGTGTGTGTTGTGTGTGTGTGTGTGTGTGTGTGTGTGTGTGTGTGTGTTTTCAGGACTCGTCTGATTGTTTGGCTGCTGAACACCATATATTATCTATATGCGCCATGAACTTCAGAGCCCACAGGACCCGTTTGATAACAGCCATCAGACCTCTAGACATCCGCCCGAACTTATTATCGCATTGCGACTCTAATCTCAGCAGCTCCAGGAAGAAACGCTTGTATTTCTCTCAATGATTTGATCAGAATCTTTAAGGGAACCTGCTGTCTGTTACGCATACTAGAATAAACACACAACATCTAGTGAACGAGTGAGGTCATCTGAGGTCGTCCGTATGTGTGTGTGTCCCACAGGCGGTAGAGCGATACACACTCCTTTACTTCAGTCTGGAAGATTGTGTCCGACATTAAAACATGACGGAGAAGAATTAACCCAAGGAAAGTGTGTATGTAGATCACAACATTTTCACGTTTTAAACTCTCCAAACGTCCCATTCGCTCTCTTAATAATTCCATCAGTAATGTGTGTGTGTGTGTGTGTGTGTGTGTGTGTGTGTGTGTGTGTGTGTGTGTGTGTGTGTGTGTGTGTGTGTGTGTGTGTGTGTGTGTGTGTGTGTTGTGTTGTGCGTGCGCGCGAGTTCAGTGAACTTTCAAAAATGTCTCTTAGTTGCTACGAACAATGACAGTAATTAGTCCATTATGCAACATTATGAATTATATAATCAGTAGCAAATCCGAAATCTCCCAGCGGATTCTTCTGAGATCATTAAATGTAATTAATATAATGATATAATGTATATAAGTGATGGTGATGATAAAGGATGAAAACAGGAGGTCTGTATATTCTATTGAACACACTTCACATCCCATAATCATTCTTTCAGTATTACGTGATGCTGACGTTATTTCTGATAGTTCTCTGAACATTCAAAATGGGTTTTGGGGTTATGCAGACGTTAAAGACCCCTGAAATCAAATAAATAAATAAAAAATTACTGGAAGAGAAAAAAAGGAAACAATACAATACTTCCATTCACAAATAGAATTTACCCCCCCCCCCCCTTTTCTCCCTTTTACATATATGCACATGTAGAAGACAATTTTTTTTTGTATGCTGAATATGTTAGTCTTTGAAGGTTATGAATAAGCTGCTGTTTTCCAAAACAATGGCAAAATTCGCATTTAGGATACAAGCATTCAAAACTCTCACTTCTGCTAAAATGGATCAGGGATTTTTATGACATCACCGCTTCTCATCACATCTTCTGTCCAATCAAATGCTCTCTAGAATCTAAAGCTCCGCCCCTCTGCTATAAACACCACCTGCCCAATGCGAGCATTGCGTCACGGAGCAATATGCGTTGGAGTGTGTGTTCGGTTGCTCAAAAGCTTTCCTCCGTTTTACAACTGAACGGATTTTGAAAATACGGAGATTTTGAACAGATTTTGAAAATATACAATTCAAATGGTCCTACCTTCTTTCCTCCAACGCTGGCCCTGACTCCACCCATTCGAAGAACATGGACGCGCAATCATGCACGAGCGAAAACTCAGATGCGCGAGAGATTGTAATGACGATTTACTACTAATCATGGAACCGGCTTTACTGGCGAGATGCGCATGCGTCACAAACTTTGAGTATGGCACGATGGGGGTCACGCGCGCTGGGGGGAGGGGTGTGTGTGTTACGGCCGTTTGATTGACGAACTTACTGTCCAATGATTCTAGGTGGTCTTGGAAACGATTGGCTGGAGTTTTTCGAGTCCTGCCCGTTCCACAGATGATTAAATTGCTTAATTTTCATTTCAGTGCTTCTAACTCAGTGGCTGTAAGTGGGTTAGGAATAGGATTTCAAGTTATTTTGAAAAAATTGACAAAAAAGAGAATCACATACCCCACCTTTAAGAATGAAATTAATAGAATTTATTCACACCTCTACTATTGAATCCAGCGTATTAGCAGCGCTCGGATTCACTTCCATCAAGTACAACTTGCAGTCTGTGAGCTAAACTAAATGCTATTGGCTATTTGAAAAAGGGGAGGAGCCATTCAATATGTCCCGCTCAGCTTCCTGTTTCAGTGGAAGTTTGGCAGTGCGGTTTGGCATCTCATTTACACGAAAACCCAGTTTTTATCACAAAAAATGAATATTTCTAAAAAAAAATTTATTTCTGATAACGCCGGTTATGTGTTGTCGTGTCAACTGGAGAAACTGCCTTTTAGCTTCTCAAACATCACATTATGCGCCAGAAAATGCTTAACGTCATGTGATCGCACAGATTGGCATGCCAATCTTATTTATAACTGTATTATCAATATATAATCAATTGTATAATCAATTGTATAATCAATTTATAACTGCAGTGATAATGATGCTCAACGCCGTATTTATGCGGGTTGATGTAAATGACAACTTTTTTGAAAACGATGTTGTGTGCACGATGTTATTATTGAAAACAGAGGGCGGGAAATATTCGTTTCTCTAAATACCCGGCTACACTGTTAAAAAAAATGTTTTCACTCAACTTACATTTTTTAGTTATTTTTTTACTTTGACTCGGTTAAGTTTTATTTCCTTAAACCTCTAAGTATTTTCAACTTAAAAGGTTTAGTTGACATAGTTAAAATAGTTGACCCAACAAATTATTTCAAGTAAACTGGACTTGCAAAGTTTAGTTGAAAGACGATAACTTACATTTTCAAGTTATCTGTACTAAAATATATGTTTATTGAACTTAATTTGGCATATTTTCAATTTAGATATTGATAACAATATTGAAAACGGAGGGCGGGAAATATTCATTTCTCTAATACCCGGCTATGTGTAAATGTGGCCTGTACATGACATGCGGAGTCCCCCAGGGCTCAATTCTTGCGCCACTCCTATTCAACCTGTATATGCTCCCAATGAGCCAAATAATGAGAAAGAACCGAATCTCTTACCACAGCTATGCAGACGACACACAGCTCTACTTAGCCCTATCGCCTAACGATTACAGCCCCATTGACTCCCTGTGCCAATGCATTGATGAAGTAAACAATGGATGTGCCAAAACTTTCTTCAGTTAAACAAAGACAAAACTGAAGTCATTGCGTTTGGAAACAAAGATGAAGTTCTCAAGGTGAATGCATACCTTCACTCTAGGGTCTAACAACTAAAAATCAAGTCAGGAATCTTGGTGTGTCTCTAGAGTCAGACCTTAGTTTCAGTAGTCATGTCAAAGCAATAACTAAATCAGCATACTATCATTTGAAAAATATTGCAAGAATTAGATGCTTTGTTTCCAGTCAAGACTTAGAGAAACTTGTGCATGCTTTCATCACCAGTAGGGTGGATTATTGTAATGGACTCCTCACTGGCCTTCCTAAAAAGAGCATAAGACAGTTGCAGCTCATACAGAACAGCTGCTGCCAGGATTCTGAGCAGAACCAGAAAATATGAACATATCACACCAGTCCTCAGGTCTTTACACTGGCTCCCAGTTACATTTAGGATTGATTTTAAAGTATTATTACTGGTATATAAATCATTCAATGGGCTAGGACCTCAATATATGCAGATATGCTCACTGAATATAAACCCAACAGATCACTCAGATCATTAGGATCGCATCAGTTAGAAATACCAAGGGTTCACTCTAAGCAAGGAGAGTCTGCTTTTAGCTACTATGCCAGCGATGGAACCAGCTTCCAGAAGAGATCAGATGTGCTCCTACAGTAGTCACATTCAAATCCAGACTCAAAACACTTCTGTTTAGCTATGCATTTACTGAATGAGCACTGTGCCACTGTTCGTCCGACTGTTTTTACTGTACCTTTTATTTTTTTTTAGAACTTTTTAATTATTCTTATTTGTTTTGATTATTTTATTTTTCCTATGTAAAGCACTTTGAATTACCATTGTGTATGAAATGTGCTATATAAATAAACTTGCCTTGCCTTGCCTTACATCAACACATCAAACAAAGCAGCGCGTTTCAAGCCACTTCACATAGATATATACACTAGAGGTGTTTCTCAATGTCAAGGTTTCGAGGATGCTACATCATCGACATCGTTGATGGACTGTTCCAATGTCGAGGATCCTCAGAATTTCAACCGAGGACTGAGTCCTTCGTTCGGAAAATATCCCATACACGGGAAAGGATGCATATGTGTTGCCTTCGCGCTCTCAAATCACCCACAATCCTATGCGCAGCTTTGCTATCTTGTTCAAAAAATAAAAAATGTCGGATGTGAGTGATAACGGTTGCCCCGGTATGCTTTCAAATGTAAGGTTTAAGGATAATTTCAGTTTTGCCATTTATTGAATGTTTGTTAAACTATTAACTGATTTGCAGAGGGGGGATTTAACGCTGTTCCCCTTTACTGGTGATTCACCTTGTAATTTTTACTTCATATAGCATTTCTGTTGATCACATATTTTACCATTGCATGTGTTTTAACAGCTAGATGTTGCTATGGATGCAGTTCTGTTCACTCAGGCAATATAATCGCTTTTAAATTAATAAACTCCTTTTTAAATCAATGTTTTGTGTCAAATTATTGATTATTTGGTAGGTAGCCATGTTATAAGCGGGAAAATGTATAGCGAGGCGGTTGTTACTGCGAATACAACCCCTTCAGGCTGATTCAAGACCCCTCCGCTTCGCGTTCTACGAGTGCTGACCAGACAAAATAAGGACTGCCAAGTGTGTTTAAACAGTGCGGTAATGACGTGCACTTGCTAGCCTGTTCCATTTACGTGTTTCCGAATGCTAAAGAGGAGCCTTCCCTCTGAAGGAAATGACTTGGAAGGACCCGTCCTGCCAATGAAGTATCCTTGACATTGAGAAACACCTTAGATGTCGCCTTGGGGTTCTAAGCATGCGTCAAAACCGCCGCCATCTTGGAACAGGGGTCTTGTCATAGGAATAGCGGTAATGGTGCTATCTCCAACATTCATGGATGATGACTTTTGTGCTGCGTATGGATGTTCACACGAACGAAATCTAAAAACCAGACAGCAAGGGATTACATTTCACAAGAATGAATAAAAAAAAATTCTCTGGACTCAATGATAAATACATGTCTGACCGTTAGAACAAACCAAAAAAAACGATTTATGGTGATTTTATTTAGTTAGACGTTTTCCTACATTGACGCTGATGCATTAAAAAGGAGGAGCTCCTGTTCCATGATGACGCCTCTATTGACGCATTCGTTCCATAGACAGTATAAGAAGTGGACAGAGCCATCTCATTGGAACTCAGTTGAAGCCCATTTTTGAGCACTTCCGTTCCTGACGCGCAGACTCAAACCGAGTCAAACTAAGCTTGATGATGTGAGCGCCCTGTCTGACAGACGTAAATCTTCTAGTAGCTGTGCGTGAAAATTGCCAACGTTAATCTTGCAGAGACGGGGAACTTGAGCAAAGAGTTCTCATACCGAATTATTTCCAATTCCCCAAAAACGTTGTTGAAATATTTTGTCCCGTTGCTTTTATGGACTCATTATCTATGGGCTTCTCCCTTGACGGGACGTCCCCCCGATTGCCTGCGAGCTTCTCCTCCTGTCTGTACGGTCATTTCTGTTCAGCGCAACAGAGAGTCGAGTGGTTATGACGCAATCGTTAGCCTATTTTTACAAAAACTGTTTCTACGGGGCCATAATGTAAGAAGGTAATGGAGCCCTTTATACATTGTCGTGTTTCTTTAGAAATAAATATTGGACAAATGGAGTCTTTAAACGCCTCAGATGTAAAGTTATTCGCTGTCAAAGTGACGCCAAAATGAATGGGAGTCAATGGAAACGCTAACGCAAGTGAAGTTCTGCTACAAGATGGCGGCACCCGGCCGGGTTCAACTTCCGGTCGATGGATTACCCCCTTGGTTTCAATGAACTGCGATTGCCAAGGCGACATCTAGTGTATATATCTATGGCCACTTCAGTGGAACGTTACGTTTGATCATTCTTCAAAGCTAAGAATGTTACTTTTGAATGTTCCCTGAACGTTGAGAACAAGAACATTCTATTTAGATTACTGGAAGAATGTTCATGAGTTTGAAAGAACCTTTCCAGAACGTTCCGTTAGCTGGGATTCAGTGTTCAATGCTGTGCAGTAACCAGTACACTAGTGCTGAATTCAGAACAGCATACTAGCATTCTTCTCTTACTCTGCCTTATGTTCATGTAATAATATTCATCCTACTTTTCCAGTGGGCATTCAGAGGTCATCGAGAGGAACCCGACAGCGCTGAGAAACACAAACTGTTTCTCTTTCTGTCAGAACACAAGAGTGATGAGAAGCAGCAGGAAAGCTGAAGGTCTGCATGTGTTCCTGAACGCTGCCTCCTGCTGGACACACACACACACACACACACACACACGGTCTGGAGGAGGCTCATGTGTGTCTCATTAACCCCGTGTGCTCCTCAGAGAAGCGTGGGCGAGAGAGGCCGTCTGCAGAGAAACATCATGAGGATCAGTGTGTTTTATGGTGTTTCCTCAGTGTTTTGTCTGCTGGTGAGAGCACATTTAGTTTCTGTTAGTCCTGACTGATGCATATTGCACACAAAAAGGGAAATCACCAGAGCATTTCTCGATTTAAAACATCTCCAGAGAGCAAGATATCAGGTTAATATAACAAAAAGGGTTCACATAATGTTGTTATTTTAAATCAGATCTTATGGATTAGGCTGTTCACGAAGCGGTGCTGAATTATTCATGCAAACTTTTAAGCCAAAAAAAAACTTTGTTATGTTAATGCACATTATATTTAAGTGAAAAGTGTAGCTTTTGTAGTTTGCATGATTTCTTCCAGCAGAGATCTGATACTGGAGAAGACTGACATGCATCGCTCATGATCAGCTCGTAATGAAGTTGTTGCACACAATCAGAGCTCGCATCTACCAATCCCTGCGGCCGCTGCGCTGGACATGACAGCAGTGATGGATGATGGGAGAAAACATGGCCTTATGGGAGTGACAACAGGAGGTCAGCATCTCCATCTGATCAGGTTTGAATCTTAAGGCCTGTTCACACCGGGACGAATTTCGCGCGCGTTATTCGCCGACGTTTAACGCCTCGTGACTAAACAAAGGGCGCCAATGTGAGTGTTCACACCGACGCGTAAAACGCCACGCGTAAAAGCGTCATTTTTAAAAAAACGCCTCGGGTTCGTTTTTTTTTTGTTTGACGCGCCGCGTCAAAAACTATCCGACCAATGAGATTGGCGCTTTTGCTCACGTGTCTGGAGCTTCTGAAGTTACAGTAAAACACAATTTGGGGGCGCTCAAACACAAAACGGTCTTGGTGAGCACACATACTTAATGGCGAAGAAGAAGAGCGTCCGTCTAGTCTACTACACTCTGCCGGGAAGAAATAAGACGAGGAAGATGCAAGGCCAGATGAATGTAGAGCTGCCGGTCTTGTTGTTGTCAATATAAAGAGACACAAATGAGAATAAAGAACTGTATGGCAAACGCGACAAACTTGCTCTCTTCTTCTGAGTGACAAGCGAGTGTCAGAAGCACTTTGTGGACCTGGACCGGGGTATTTCTGTACATTAGGCGCCATCTAATGTCAGGGAATGAATTTGCATGTTCACTCAGCTCATCGTCAGCGAAAAACGCTTGGGTGTGAACACAAAAAACGCGTTGAAAAACGCTGACGAATAACGCGAGCCGATATTCGTCCCGGTGTGTACGAGCCTTCACACGGGCACGGATTAACACACGGGCCAGCAGGGGGCACTCTCAAATTTACTGTGTGTATTCTTTTCAAATAATAATCATTTTTAGTAAAACTGTGTTGAACATGTGAAATAATGTGATTACTTTTTGCAGTGTGAGTGAGTGAAATGTACAGGTAGTTTGTTTGTTCATGAGTTTGAAAGAACGTTAGTGTTCTGAGAGCCGGTTCGGAGCCAGTGTTAACAGACGTACGATAATTATCGTATTTGTACGATAATAATGCAAAAAATCCCATAATGTCCGATAATTTGGTCGTTGTAATCATAGGGCTTCTATACTCATTGATCTAGCTGTGGATTTTACGTCTACCGTGAGAAGAACGTGAATGTGTGTTACGCATGTCTTCATCTCCTCTCACGTTACGTCAATCATCGTGGAGAATGACTCTCTCATGAGCACAAGTTAATGTTCTCTTTTTGTATATTGTATACAGAGTTGTATATCATTAACATGTCATCTATGTTTTGCAAGAAGAAGAAAAAAGTAAAAAAAAAAAGTTAAAAAAGGTCGATATTTTAGCAATAAAGTCATTTTCATGCTGTATTCTGTACGTTTGACTTGTGTACGATAATTTTCTTCCCAAATACGATAATTTTGAGCTTCTGATACGATACTTGGAGATTTTCAATCTGGCAACACTGGCCGGCTCTACTCCCAAACCGGTTCTTTGTGTTTCGACAGCCAAAGAACCGGTTCTCGGCCAGGAAAATTGGTTCTAAAGCGACACCAACTCTTTTCTGGACTAGAACCGTTCTTTTACCACATCATGCTTACGTCTGGGGCTGGGGGCGAAGTTAAGATCACAAATGTGTTGCAAAAAAAAGTTATATTTTCGGGAAATGTAAAGGCCCTTTCACATTATAAGTGAGCTGAATAAGACTCAGGCTGGAGGAAATGCAAGTACAGGAGAGGCCAGTAAATGGGAAAACAAAGTAACTTGCGTTACTTATTTGAAAAGTAACTTTTTGTAAATTTAAAAGTATTGTCTTACTTTGCTTGTTACTTTAAAAAAGTAACTTGTAATTCGAAACCCCCAACACTGGGTGTTAAATGATTGAAATATTAAAAAAGGTTCCATATTGTACAACTTTCTGAAGTTTTATTTTAGGATTTGATGTCTTTAAGAATATATATCTGTGGTATAAGTACCAAAAAGCATCTCAATATATGTTTCCAGCTCTTTCTCAGGAGTCTGCCAAGAACAGCTGGAGTTTGGCCTGTCTACTTAATATTCATGAGCCTCTCTTCTGATTGGCCTGTTGTTTTCTGAGTGACCCACCATTGGTCGGGCTGGAGACTGAAGGCGGGGACTGAGTAGTTGTGACATCACAAATATAAGGAAGTCACAACGTCTCATAAAAAGGCACAGCTACTTTACTCAGGCTGTGTTGTGTGTGTGTGTGTGTGTGTGTGTTGTGTGTGTGTGTGTGTGTGTGTGTTGTGTTGTGTGTGTGGTGGGTTGGTTTTATGTGATTTTATGAGGACACAAATTTGTATTATGACATGTGTTATTACTGGTGGTGTGTGTGTGTTGTGTGTGTTATGTGTGTGTTGTTGTTGTGTGTGTGTGTGTGTGTGTGTGTGTGGATCCATCTGTTTTGAAACTTATATTGCAGTTTCATAGAGCCGAGATCTCTGTTATCATGAAAAAAAGCCAGGAAATTACAGTTTTGACAATATGGGACCTTTAACTTAAAATCTCAAGTATTTTAGGTCAAAGTTTGTGAATCTCTGCATTACAGTATTGCTGGAGTTTTTAATTGCCTGCTTCAAATGCAAAATGTTTCTGTTTCCAGACCGCCAGCCTTCGTCATTCTACCGTTTAAATGAAATAACTCAGTTCATAATTACAGGAAGACACGCCTGAATTTCCTGAGTATCTCCAGTGATCTTCCCTCTGGATGAAGATAACAGGCGTTTAGAGCAGATGAAAACTTCTCGAATTATTCTTATTGTTATATTCAGATATGTTCTTTGCTCTGTGTGATAAAGCTGACCTTCAGTCAGGCTTCAGCCGGTCGATGAGAAGCAGAAACATAATTATTTTACATGCGGTCTGATATCAGCATGGGTTTATATAGTGATTGTTATATTTAAGGCAAGATACCAATGTTTTGTGAGATTTTTGGCTTTTCATGACGACTAGTGGGAAGAAAATATCCACAATACACATTTAGTGTTATTTTCTTTGCATAGATTTCAATCGGCACTTCAGCAGCTTTACACACCAAACTTTACAGTTTCATTCATATCTATACTCTAAATATTTGTTCATATATCATTCACCTGATTTATAGAACATTTTATTCTTTTTTTCTGGCTGTTGTCAGTATTTTCTGATTTATGGAGTGATTAAAAAAAGAGAAACCCCAAATCCCCTGTGTAAAAAACTTTAACTGTTAAATGCCACAAATAATTTTTTAACCAATGTTCTGATATCTGTCCTGCAAGTTTGTGCATATTTAATATGATAATGCTTCATTTGCATATTTTAACATAACATTTGCGATTCTTAATGTAATCAATCAACTGGAGTATGCTTAATTTTAAACTTAAATAGGCCTATGCATATGAATATTTGGTCTTTGCATTAAAAAAAGTTGTACTTCCATCTTTGCTAACGTATTTTTCCATCCACATGTTTTTATCCGCATTAAGTGATATCAAATGAAAAATGCCTTATGAAAAGCAGTAAAATTCAATTGAATTTCATCAATATCGTCTCATGGGATTATATCTTGATGGATATACGGCTTATGCGATAAACGCTGATGGAAACGTTATTACAGCGCGATCCATTTTGTCTAGCAAAACTTTGTTTGCAAATGTTTGCTTGAATGTTGTGCAAAATGAATGGAAACGCCTTAAAATGTCTCAAATCAATTCGATATACCAATCTGATCACAAAACAGCATGTGACGTCATTACACACAGGTTTATATTCGCTTTAAAGCCGTTGGATGGAAACACACTTTAACCAGCTTTATTCACATGATTTTTTTACCGAACTTCAGATAATGACGAATGTATGGAAACCCAATGTTCTGATATCTGTCCTGCAAGTTTGTGCATATTTAATATGATAATGCTTCATTTGCATATTTTAACATAACATTTAAAAAAAACTTGCAGTTCTTAATGTAATCAATCAACTGGAGTATGCTTAATTAAACTTAAATAGGCCTATGCATAGAATATTTAGTCTTAGCATGAAACATCTTTGCTAGCCGTGTCTCAGTTCTCCAGTAGCATGAGCTCTTGATACACACACACACACGACTGTGCTTTAGCATGACGCCCGCGGTGGCCTCGCGAGACCCTCATAAACTCATGCTGAATGTCATTATGGCCTCGTGCTTCTGTAACACAGCTAATGTGCGGCGAGCAGGTGCTCTCGAGGGCTTTGCTGAGAAACCTGCCGTTTATAACCCTCCTGACACACACACACACACACTCCTTTATAGATGTTTTTGTCCTCTAGCTGGATTGGTTTTCTTTTGAGAGCTTATTTCATGCAATAATAGTGTCACGCGGTGCTGTCATCGTCCATATATCAGAATGAGGGAGGTTAGGGGGTATGGCAAGCCGTTTTGACTTTTAATCATTCCAGGATATGACTTTGTGATATCATTTTTACATTTAGTCATTTTTCAGACGCTTTTATCCAAAGTGACTTAACATCTGAGGACTAAACCAAACGAGTCATCGTGAAGAGGCAAAAACAACGCAAGAACTGCTCAAAAAACAAAGTTCAAACATTGCTCAGAGTAGCATAAACCAGACAAGAGAGGATTTAAAGATTTTTTTTTTCTATGTTAAAGCAACACCAAGTAACTTTTCCTCTTCGGTCGCTCTACTGGTTGGAAACGAAATTGTCCATTGCCGCTGTCGTAAATAATTTAGCCTACCGTCGCACGCACGCTCGCTGTTTACCCAGCACCGGCTTTAGAATGAACGATGTCCACAGACAAGGTAGAGTCTGTTACATGATTTCATGAAAGGATGATGTATTGCGACATCAGAAACGAAGAAAAACGAAATAATGACTATTGTAGCGCTTGACGTAAAGCAGTCGAGTTTTGTAGTTCTTTTTGTGGTTGGGTTCCTACCGAACCCTGAAGTCCCGTGGTGCCAGTAAAAGCGATACAGACCCCGTCAGGCGATGGCAGAAGTGCCTTTCACCCTGTTACCACTTGATGAACCATAATAAGATTTTGGAAACATTATTTTAAGGTAAAAAATGTTACATAGTGTTGCTTTAAAGTGCTCACGGAAGAGATGAGTCTTTTGAATGCTGTCAGGGATTCTGCATTCCGGATGAGGATGAGGAGATCATTCCACCAGCATGGAGCCGTGACTGAGAATGTTCTGGAGAGTGATTTTGTGGCTCTTTGTGATGGTAAAACGAGCCGTCGCTCATTTATTGATCGTAGGCTTCTGGTAGGGATGTAGACTCGTAGGAGCGATTGAAAGTAGGTGGGAGCTGAGCCTGTGGTCGATCTGTAAGCAAGCGTCAACGCCTTGAACTTGATGCGAGCAGCGAGTGGTAGCCAGTGCAGAGAGATGAGGAGAGGAGTGACGTGGGCCCTTTTGGACTCGTTGAAGACAAGACGAGCTGCAGCATTCTGGATCATTTGTAGAGGTTTAGTTGCACATAATGGAAGTCCAGCCAGAATAGCATTGCAGTAATCAAGCCTAGAAAATCAAGCCTAGAAATAACCACGGCCTGGATGAGAAGTTGTGTTGCATGCTCAGTTAGGAAAGGCCTGATTTTCCTGATGTTGTGCATAGCAAACCTGCATGATCGAGCTGTCTTTGTAATGTGGTCTGTGAAGGTCAGCTGGTCATCAAAGAATACTCCCAAGATTTCTGACTGACCTTGATGGGGTGATTGAGGAAGAGTCTAACTGGATAGTGAAGTCATGCTGTAGAGACGGATTAGCAGGGAGGACGAGAAGCTCAGTCTTTGTCAGGTTGCGCTGCAGGTGATGTTCCTTCATCCATGCCGAGATGTCCACCAGACAGCTTGAGATCCGTGCCGTTACTGTGGGATCATCTGGTTGAAATGAGAGGTAGAGCTGGGTGTCATCAGCATAGCAATGGTAAGAGAAACCATGTGCCTGTATGATGGGTCCCAGTGATGTGGTGTAAATGGAGAAGAGGAGCGGTCCAAGAACTGAACCCTGAGGAACCCCTGTGGTCAGATGATGTGCTTTGGATACCTCGCCTCTCCATGCGACCTTGAAGGACCTACCTGTGAGATAGGACTCAAACCAGTGGAGGAAGATCCAGTGATGCCCAGAGACGAGAGGGTGGACAGAAGGATCTGATGATTCACAGTGTCGAAGGCAGCAGACAGGTCCAGGAGAATGAGAACTGGGGATTTTCACTAGTTAAAATGCTACTTCTTGGCATCAGGAACTGAATTTTTTACTAGTAACAATGGAAATTTTTGATATCAGGAATTGCTTTTCCACTAGTAAAAATTCAAGTTAATTCTTTAAATCAACTATGACATCATCACACGCAGAAATATGAATTCTTAATATCAAGAATTAAATTTGAACGAGTAAGAACTATAATTCTTGATATCTGTAATTGTGTTTTCACTAGTTAAATGTCACCATAATCTGCCATTCAAATTCAACTGTTGATATCAAGAATTGATTTCTTAGTTGAAATTCCCGTTTCACATATAGAAATACAATTCTTACACTGTAAAAGTGAACAGTTGGATCACTTAAAAAATTACTTCAATTGGTAACACCTAAAAAATTAAGTTTTCTCAACTTAAATTATGACGTTTAACGTGATAATTTAAGTTGAGAAAACTTAATTTTTTTAGGTGTTACCAATTGAAGTAATTTTTTTAAGTTGATCCACTGTTCACTTTTTACAGTGTACTAGTAAAAATCATACTTTTATTATCAATAATTACTTTGTTACGGTTAAAATGTAAATTCCTGGTATTAAGAACTTAGTTTTTTCACTAGTTTAAATGTTAATTCTTGATATCTGTAAATGTATTTCAACATGTTACATTCGTTATTTCTGATATCTGTAAATTTATTTCTGATATCAATAATTAGAGTAATTTCAGATATTTAAAATGGCTTTCTTTATAGTAACACATTCATGATATCAGAAATTAACATTGTCCCTAGTGACAATTGAATTATTGATATAAAAAATATTAATTCAATCGTTGATATCAAGAACATTTGCACTAGTAATTACATAATTATTGATATAAAAAATAAATATTTTTACTATAGTAAGAGTTGTATTTCTGATGTGTGAAACGGGAATTTCAACAGGAATCAATTTTTGATATCAACAATTGAATTTGAATGGCATAAATAGTGACATTTAACTAGTAATGGCATAATTGTTGATATCAAGAAGTGAAAATTGATTTGTTGAAATCAATAATTCATATCTTGGGAATGATTTAAAGTCAAAACGGCTTGCCATATATGTGTGTGAAGCTTAAGGACATTAGAAGCTGATAAAACATCTGCTTTTATGCGTCTGTTTTAATGGTGTAATTCTGCTAGAGCTTTATAAAGACATTCTTCATTATAATTGCAACATAAAGAAACCGTAAAGAAACAGGATGAATGGTGCTACAATGTTTAAGTTAACTTTTCCATTAAGTTATGAAAACTTTATTTCTGTGTTCTCAAAGTTCAAATGTCCAGTTTAAAAAAAACATATCAAACAAAACATTATCATTGTTTATCATTTTTCAAACATTATGTGAACACTATTTGAATGTTCTCTGAACTATAGCCTACTTGTTTTGTTGGTGAACATCCAACTACGGATGAAATTGCCATTGTAATAAACACCAAACCTTTTACATTTCATAATGTCAAATAAAGAGAGAGCAAACTAACTGGTCAAGTTGAAGACATGACTAAAAATGACTGGCAAAACCCTCTTACTGATGACCATTAAAAAAAAGTCAGAATGATTTATTTATTTATTCATTCATTTATTTTTCTTCAGCTATATGCCTATCTATAAATTATATATATAATTATAAATTATACCTTTGGATCACTGGTATTCGCTGATTAAAAATCAGACTGCAAAAGAATCTATGAAATGATTTATTTCATTCATTTATTCTCTGTCTCTATACATTATAGACATTTGGATCACTGATACGCACTGATTAAAAATCGCCCAGAAAGGAATTAGATATGAAACAGCACAGATTATAATAATAATAAAAACATTAGCATATGTAAATAGAAACATTTACATGCAAATGTAGATCCAAGCCTGTGTTCACTAGACAACCACAGTATAGCTAGTATACAATTCAACAGATTTTCCAGTAAATTATATTAACCCAGCAGCACCTCCATTAATTATTTGTCCGAATGCCAAATCCTCCTCTTTATCAGAACTCAGACTGAATTTCACTGTTTTGGCCATTTAATCTCTGATTTTATGAAGCATTAATACTCTTACAAACTGACTTCCTGAAGCTCAATATTAATAACTGTCATCTGTGTTTTTCCATCTTTATCAACAGCTGGATTTTATTTATGTTCTATGTATATATTTTATTTATTATACATATTTATTTATTTTATATATATTTAGAGTGACTTATTATTTATTATAAACACCGATTGTACTAAGTGACTCTTATTTTGAAATGACGACGGCCTAGTTTATGCATAGATTTGATAAATCCCTGTATTATTTGTATATTTTATTTTGTTTGGATTATTATTAGTATTATTTGAAGTAATATGCTACTTTATTGTCTTTATTGTTATTTTACTTGACGTGTAGCGCTTCCTGACAGATCTGAGGTGGTGGGTGTGGACGGGGACTCTTATTTTGAAGTGTCTCTGAGGGCGCTAGTCTGATAGCGGAAGTTCGTGCCTCTGGAAGCTGCAGTTCAGGCGGATCCCGTCAGTGTCTAATCACAAACTTTCTGTCAAACCCGAAAAACACACGCAATCCGGTGAGTGAACCGCTGAGACACTTCATACACCCGTTAAACACTCGGGAGACATGAAATAACACCCGCAGCGCAGGCGCGAGCCAGTTTAGGAGCGCAGGCCTATGATACTGTGTGTGTGTGTGTGTTTGTTTTCAGGTGACATGGGGGATAAGGAGTTAATGTGGGCCCTGAAAAACGGAGATCTGGATGAGGTTAAGACTCTACTGGTTAAGGTGAGAAACACACACACACGTTTCATCTCTTCATATACACTCATAAACGAGTAACAGTTACAGACAGCTCGTGACGGTTTATAAACCCCTACAAAACAGTATTGTGATGGTAACATGGTTTTTGATCTATATCATGACACTGATTGATTACCATAGTCACATACCACATGTCAAACTGTATTACTTATTTTATGGTCCAGAAACCATAGTAATATAATGACACTTCGCTGTAAAAGCAACAAGTGTATGTTTTCTAACATATTTTCTCTCTGTTTGGTTTCAGTAAAAAAGTTTAGGTTGTTTTTTTGTCAACATTAAACAATACATTTGCATCCCATGTTATTTAATTAATTCGATTGATTAGTGGACCAGTGAACACACTAACTAGCTGACTAGGTTTCTATTTTTGTAGTTTTCTTCTCTTTAAAGCATTATTTCAGTAGTTGTTTTTCGCCTGAAGGATTAGCCAATAGGAAACGAGGCACTGATGATGTCAGACATAAAGGAAAGTCGTTTCATGATTTTACTTGTTGACGGAAATAGTCTACCAGAAAACTATAATGACAAAATAGCATCAGTGATGTTTTTTCTGATGTGTGTGTGTGTGTGTGTGTGTGTGTGAGAGGAGAAGAGATGAGAGAGAGAGAGAGAGAGAGAGAGAGAAAGTGTGTGAGTGAAAGAGAGAGAGTGAGTGAGTGAGAGAGAGAAAGAGAGTGTGTGTTGTTGTGTGTGAGAGAGAGAGAGAGAGAGAGACAGAGGTGTGTGTGTGTTGTGTGTGTGTGTGTGTGTGGTGTGTGTGTGTGTGTGTGTGTGTGTGTGATGAGAGAGTGTGTTTTACCAGAAAATTATAAAATAGCTTCAGTAGTTAGTGAAGTTTTTTCAGATGATAAGACACTGGTTTTCTTGGTATTTTTTATACAGTGTGAGTAATACCCAGATGTAAATAAGTTTGGTTATTACAGAATGGTTGTTATTACAGTGGTTTGTTATGGTTTAATTACGTCGGATGGGTCTGACCTCTCTTCTCTCTGTTAAGTGTGTATCCTGTGTCAAATATCAATCACTCTGGTAACTATTTACACTCTTCTAACACACAACACTCTATCACTACACACAACACACACACACATCCCACACACACAACACCCATCACAAAACACACCCACAAACACACACACACACACACACACACACACACACACACACACACACAAGCGGCTCGCAGACCCCAGAGGAGTGTGTGTGTGAGTGCTGAAATGCATGCGCGAGTAGTGTCTGTGTGCGTGCAAGTTTGTGCGCGAGTAGTGTGTGTGCAAGTTTGTGCGCGAGTAGTGTGTGTGCAAGTTTGTGCGCGAGTAGTGTGTGTGCAAGTTTGTGCACTCGTGTGTGTGTGTGTGTGCAAGTGTGTGGAGAGGGTGTGTGTATAAAGGTTTGTGTGTGTGGTGTTATAAGAGCGTGTGTAAGAGTATGTGTGTGTGAGGGTGTGTGCAAGCGTGTGAGAGGGTGTGTGTATAAGAGTGGTGTGTGTGTGTGTGTGTGGTTTTGTTTTCTCGTGTGGTCTGATATATTTAGCTCAGTGGTTTACCTCTGTTCAAACACAGCAGGATCATATGATGAAAAGAAGAAGCTGTAAAATTAATTTATTTTAAAGAAATAAATGTCATCGGACTAATAGATAAATTCAGACGATCTGGTGATTATACAATAATTATATGTATAAGTAATATATTAAATATTTATATTATTAAATAGTATTATTATTAAATAATAACAAACTGCTAAAAATATATATTTTATTGAATAATATAATTAATACTAAATATTATATTTATGATTGTGTCCTATGAAGTGTCCTAATATTTTATATAATTATTGTCATGCTCGTATGATGGTAATACTATAATAAAACACAATAATATTGTGTTTTTCTGGTATATAATATGTGATAATCATATAATAATTATCAGCTATATTAAAATCATATTAAACATAATTTGACTAAATAATTAAATATGTCATTAATAATAAATATGATTAAATAACATATATTAAATAAAACAATATTAATATTATAATTAATAATATTGTAATTATATATAATATAATATTCATATTTAATATATATTAATGTTAATTTATTAAAATTTAACATTGTTAAAGTAATAATGTTCTCTGATTGTAAATAATGTTTTATAATGGTTGTGTGTGTGTGTGTGTGTGTGTGGTGGTGGTGTGCGGTTGGAGGTGGTGCGGCTCTCTGGAGGGAGGCCGAAAGCCTCTTCATTACGCTGCAGACTGTGGTCAGAACGAGATGCTCGAGTTTCTGCTGTCTAAAGGAGCCGATGTCAACGTAACTGTCACACACACACGCACACACACACACACACCACACCACACACACACACACACAACCTCACACACACAACACACCACTCCACACAACCATCAACACTCACACACACACACACACACACACACACACCAGCTCAAGTCTGTGTTTAGATCAGTATCTGCTGTAGTATGTAAATGTCCATCATGTGGAGTCAGGGCAGATATTAGACACACACACACACGGCTGATACCATCACAGACTTCTGCTAAATTAAAATATTCAAATAGAAAACCGTTACTGTAATTTGTAATAATAGCCTATTTCTATTCCAATCTTCCTGTTTTTACTTTATTTGGTGAGCAGAAGAAACAAAAGTAAATCAAAAATCCCCCCATACTTTTCAACGGTATTTCATAAAACTTATAAAAATTACACTTCAGCTAGACTGTTTAATCACTTTTTAAGTCCATAATACTTTAATATAATTCTGTATACCATTGTTTTTCATTGTATATTAATCTCTGACACACTTTTTATATTGGCAAGCACATAGAGATTTGAACCAGTGTTATTTTAGTATTGAGTTTTATGGTCATTTTTAGTTATATTTAGGGTTATTAACATGAACTAAAACATTTGTGTTAGTTGAAATAAAGCTGTAATAAAAAATAAATAGTTTATTTTGTAATATAATGTAATATGATATAATAATTTATAATCAAAAATAAATAAATAATACTACATTGAGATGTTGTCTTAGCAATAAACTCAGGTTGTAGAATTAAATAATGACCTGGAAATAAATAAAATTGAAAACTGAAATAAAAATAAATAGCGATATTTCAAAATAATGACAAAATAAACATGAAAACTAAAAATAAAATAAAAAAAGCCAATTCAAAATGTTAATATAAAACTAAAATAATGATTAGATTTTATTTTTATATTTTCATATGTGGTGTTTTTTTGTCTTTTTATAAGTTTTTTAATATTTCTAAATAGTTTTTATAGTTTTTTTATTTTTATTTCAGTTTTATTACATCAGGTCAAGCTGAAATAAATGAGAAATGTTTTTAAAGCTGAACGTCCCTTGAGAACAGCGTCTCTCCATCGGTGCTCGATCTCTGTCCCATCATGACCACAAGATAAGAGACTTCTGAAGCCGCCTGATTACCCAGCATGCATCTCTCAGTCTAGTTCATACAGATGGTGAATTTGCGGATGATTGTGGTGTTTTTTTCCTGCAGGCTCCGGATAAACACGGCATCACCCCGCTGCTGTCCGCCACTTACGAGGGTCACATGACCTGCGTCAAGATCCTTCTAGAAAAGGTACTGATGCGTTCCCATCGTAACAATAATGATATATATCTTCTATATATTTCCACTTCTGGGGAAATTCAACAAAAAATTTATTAGAAAACAGCTTCACATTATAAGACACTTGAGTTAAAAACAAAAGACTCCTGAAATAAATGATTAAAATATGATATTTACTGTAAGGTTCCACATTGGTCGATGCATTAACTAACAATAAGCAATACATTTGTTACAGTATTTATTCATCCTTGTTAACATTATTTAATAAAAACACAACTGTTCAAAGTTAAGCTCAGGTCTATTAAATAATATTAACAGAGACAACTTTTGATTTTAATAATATATTAATAAATGTTACAGTTAACATCAACAAAGATTAATAAATGCTTTAGAAATATTTTTATTGTTAGTTAATGCTAACTAATGGAACCTTATTGTAAAGTGTTAATTTTTTTTAATTAATTTATTCAAAATATAAATGTTAAACATGCAATGTAACTTAGTAATGTAATATATAAAAAGGTAAGTTTAAACTCAAGTCTCATGTGATGAGACATTTGAAATTCATATTAATGCATGTTTTTTAATGTTGAATTGATCTAAATTCCACTGCATAATATATACACAATGTTTGTTATATAGCAATAATGGTGTTACACATACATTAATGCGATATATCACAATAATGAACATGCACGGTATTGTCATCGTGTGCACTTAAAAATACCCTGAATAATTAATTATGGAGATAAATATTACAATTAATATTTTACCAACACTATGCATACTAGCTTCCTTGATATACTTGATTTTTTATTTATTTATTTATTTACGCTAGTTTTCCACGTGTTGTACGTTGCCATGACGTTCAGGAATGCACGAAACTACTACAATGGTACCTTTGTTGTTGGGACACAACAAATGTGTTCCTAACATTAAGGCCCCATCCACACTACTGCGTTTTAGTTTAGAAACGGAGAATTAAAATGAATACGATCTTCGTCCACACCAGCGTTTTAGCTGCGATCTCCGTCCACATTAAAACGACTGAAAACGTGGATCACGTGACCATTCACCTACACTGGGCATGCGCGTGCCGGTGTAAACACAACACAACTTCATTGATAAAATTAAAGCTGCAAGCAGCATTGAAAGGGCCCTCGCACCCGTGCCATCGCCACCCGGTGGCTTTAGGAAGACAGACCACGGTGGGCAATGTGCATTTAAGTAGATAAATATAGTGGGAGTATGTCAAAGTCAGTTACAAAAATGTCCTTTATTATGGGTATAATAGCATGCTGTTAAATATGTCACTTCCTGTTGCCAGCAGGTGGCGCTATGACTGTAACTGAATATGAGCATGCACATGTGTTCAGGACAGAACTCTTATCAAATGTGTGAAGTTTGGGGCCGATTGAACTTTGCCTTCTTAAGTAACAACAACTTCCTGTTTCATACCATTAGCATGCTTTAGCACTTAGCTAAGAATTGCTAGCATGTTTAACATGTTTATAACATGTTTATAACTCAATGGCATATTTACTATGTTGCCAGTACTGCATCACACTGTTAAACATGTCACTTCCTGTTGACAGTAGGTGGCACTATTACTATAACTGAATATTGTCATGTAGATGTGTTCAGGGCAGGACTCTTATCAAATGTGTGAAGTTTGGGGCAGATTGGACATTGCCTTCTTAAGTAACAACAACTTCCTGTTTCATTTCATTAGCATGCTTTAGCACTTAGCTAAGAATTGCTAGCATGTTTAACATGTTTATAACATGTTTATAACTCAATGGCATATTTACTATGTTGCCAGTACTGCATCACACTGTTAAACATGTCACTTCCTGTTGCCAGTAGGTGGCGCTATTACTATAGCTGAAAATTGTAATGTAGATGTGTTCAGGGCAGGACTCTTATCAAATGTGTGAAGTTTGGGGCAGATTGGACATTGTCTTCTTAAGTAACAACAACTTCCTGTTTCATTTCATTAGCATGCTTTAGCACTTAGCTAAGAATTGCTAGCATGTTTTAACATGTTTATAACATGTTTATAATTCAATGGCATATTTACTATGTTGCTAGTACTGCATCACAGTGTTAAACATGTCACTTCGTGTTGCCAGTAGGTGGCGCTATTACTATAACTGAATATTCTCATGTAGATGTGTTCAGGGCAGGACCCTTATCACATGTGTGAAGTTTGGGGCAGATTGGACATTCCATGCCTGAGTTACAGCAAATTACTATTTAATTGCAGTAATAGCATGCTTTAGCACTTAGCTAAGTGTTTGCTAGCATGTTTTAGCATCTTTCAAGTATGTTGATAGCATGTTTAGCACTTGCTGGCACTTTTTTATATGTTATTAGGAGTCCACAACAGTGTTAAACATGTCACTTCCGGTTGCCAGCAGGTGGCGCTGTGACTGTAACTGATTATGTGCATGGACATGTGTTCAGGACAGAACTCTTATCAAACGTGTGAAGTTTGGGGCAGATTGGACATTCCATACCTGAGTTACAGCAAATTCCTATTGAATTGCAGTAATAGCATGCTTTAGCACTTAGCTAAGTGCTTGCTAGCATGTTTTAGCATGTTTCAAGTATGTTGTTAGCATGTTTAACACTTGCTGGCACTTTTTTATATGTTATCAGGAGTCCACAACAGTGTTAAACATGTCACTTCCTGTTGCCAGCAGGTGGCGCTGTGACTGTAACTGAATATGAGCATGGACATGTGTTCAGGACAGAACTCTTATCAAACGTGTGAAGTTTGGGGCAGATTGGACATTGTTTGCCTGAGTTACAGCAACTTCCTGTTTCATGGCGAAACATCAAAATTTGTCAGGCCGCCGAGGACACGCCCTTCGACGAAAACTCAAGATCTTCGCAATTTAACGTCGCAAAGGCCTTAAGATTACACTCAGCAAATTTGAAGATGATCAGATTAAAACTGTAGGAGGAGTTCGTTAAAGTACGAGGCCTGAAAATGGCAAAAACTGCACAAAAATCTGAGAGGAAGTTCAAAATGGCTGACTTCCTGTTGTGTTAAGGGCTACGCTCCAAGAGACTTTTTTGTAGGTATTGGGCCATTACATGTATGTACCGAATTTCGTACACGTACGTGAAACGTAACGCGAGGCGCACTCCGTTGAACCTTTATAGGTGGCGCTATCGAGCCATTTTGCCCCGCCCAATTTTGAAACGCATATCAGATGTAAATTTTCGCCAGTTCTGACGCGTGTGCAAATTTTCGTGAGTTTTCGTGCATGTTTAGGCCCTCAAAAATGCGATTCATTGCGGAGAAGAAGAATAATAATAATAATAATAATAATAAACAGAGCAATTCCAAGAGGGTCCTCACACCATCGGTGCTCGGGCCCTAATTATCCCACCATGTGCTGGTTCTTCCCGGCTTAACCCAAAACCGATGCTCCATGTACGGTCGATACTAGGGATGCACCGAAATGAAAATTCTTGGCCGAAACCGAAAACCGAAACACCGAAAGAAATTATGCCAATTATTAGTAAGCCTACCATTGCATTTATGGCTGTGACTGTGTACTAACTTTACTAAAAGGCATTGCAATTGCATAAATTAATATTAAAATTTCAAAGAATAAATCAATTACAAATAATCCAAATATTTATTTAGCAAATTGCAACAATGCACAGTATAAAACAAAATTCAAACTAAAATGGTAACGTGACCCCACTCATGTGTACATTAAATAATAATGTACAGGCCTACTGGCCTGCAAAAGGTTTTAAAATTAAATGTTCTCTCAAAGTGCATTTAGGTTCGCAACACGTTGATTTTTCTATTTTTTTTTTTTTACTAAGCCTATTTAAAATCGTATTTGATTGCAGAGCGCCGTAGCGCTCTCTCTCTCTCTTCTCTGTGTATCTCTCGCACGCTCTCTCTCTCTGTACCTCTCGCGCACTCTCTCTCTCTCCGTACCTCTTGCGCGCGCGCTCTCTCTCTCTCTCCGTACCTCTTGCGCGCGCTCTCTCCCTCTGTACCTCTCGCGCAGAGGTGTAGTGGTAAAAAAAGAGGTGGGTAAACTATAAATTCTGGTGGACCGCGATATGGTCACCCGGTAACGTGGCCACTGCCTACCGGTGTGTAGGCCTATGTCTACTGATGACATTGCTATAGGGATGGCTTGACATTAAGCCTTTTCATACGCTTGTCCTTTGGACAAGTAAATCTGTCATTCACTTGTCCGAGTAAAAAAGTTGCTCGTCCGGATTTTTTTGTTTTTTGTTAATTTATTCTGAAACAATATTCTCATCAGTGTTCAATCAGCTTTGATATTTAAAGCGGCATATTGTAATATCTGCACCTTTAAACGGCATCCCCTCCCCCAATATTATTAAATGTATATGCTTCATCTTTCATTTTAAATTCCTAAATTTGATCAATAAATTAAATTATTTCGAATAATAAGACATTATAGGGCTGTTACCCTAAGTAGGGCTGATCAAATTAAATAATTTACACTGAAAAGTTACAATTGCATAAAATAATGTTATGAAATTTATTTAAATTTACATATAAGAAACATTGGAAAATGCTACTTTTAAACATAACACTAGGTGGCGGCAGGCGACCGTCTTAATGAGTGAGTCATTCATTCATTCATCATTCAAACGATTCGTTCAAACGGCTGATTCATTCAAGAATGAGACATGTTTATGAATGGGTCATTGATTCCTTGACTTAATCGATTCGTTCAAAATGCTGAATAATTCAGTAATGAAAACAGGTTGAGTGTTCCTGTGAGATGCGCCGTGGTTCTGCTGTGATTTTTGGAGAGGCGGTATTAACATTAAGTGACATGGGCATCTGACGCGCAGATGCCAATGGCACATGTCACTATGCGTATTGGCACATCCGGTGGCACATCCGGTATCCATTGGCATGTGCCAGTTGATAGTGACATGTGTCACTGACATTATTGGCATGTGCCAGTGGATATTGATGTGTCACTGACATTATCGCGGCACTGACACTGTCGCGGAACAGGTTGCCGTCTTGTGCACGACACCAGTAGTGACTGACAGATGAGCTGAGCTGACGTTATTGTGAAACAAACGCCTATTTTAGTGATGTTTTTTAAATAAATGTCAATTAAACGTTTTAAAGTCAGTATTTTTTCCTCAAACATGTCAGTTTGTGATAGATCGCGCGACAGTTGAGGAACATCTCCGGATGGTGTATTTGTCATATGTTTGAGTAGCAAGTAGGCTTCAGTACGACGGTAGCAAAAATTAAATAATAAAACGAGTAATCAGAGTCTGATGTCGGTATAAAAATTAGTGGATAATTTATATAATAGTACAAATAATAAATAATAAATAATATTATTTATATAAAATAATAACAATACTGAGCTATAGTTTATGTAAGTAAATTATTTACTAATTAATTAATAAAATATAAAAAAGTATTTACTGATTTAATCATTTACTAATTAATTTATATATATATATATATATATATATATATATATATATATATATATATATATATATATATATATATATATATATATTTACTAATTTGTAAAATATAAATAAATTTACTATTTATATCGATATCATACAGTCTCTGATTACTTTATGTTTTTGCTTATCATCTGGCTTTTATATTTTACAAATACAATAAATCTGAACATGCATTTCTTCTGTAGATGTCATAATGTTACATACATAAAGCTCCGACAGGCTGCGCAATTGGAGTGTCATAACATACAGCGACATGTACCGCGACAATGTCATTGGCACATGCCACTATATCCACTGACACGTCACAAGTTGTGTTGGCCCATGTCAGTATATCCACTGACACAAGTCTTATTTTATTGTGAAAGTTTTATTGTGAAAAGGTGATTTTTGTCTCCAAATATGGTTGGAGGAAACTCGACAGACAGTTCTGTCAAGGCAACGCTATTTAAATGGTGTTCAAACGGTCAGTCTACTCTAAACAGAAGAAAATGTTCTTTGGCATGAGGCATGCTCAGATTTTTAAAAATTGGTTTATTTCGTATTACATAATTCTTAAATGTATTTGTAAAATATAAAAGCCAGATGAGTATAAGCAAAAATATAAAGTTATCTGTCTGATATAAATAATTAGTAAATCATTTATTTATATTTTATAAATTAGTAAATACTTTTTTTAATATTTTATAAATTAATTAGTAAATAATTTAGGCTACTTATAACCTATAAATTATAGCTAAGTAATATTGCTATTATAATATTATATAAATTATCCACTAATTTTTATATCAACATCAGACTCTGATTACTCGTTTTTTTATTTATTAAATTTTTGATACCGTCGTACTGAAGCCTACTTGCTACTCAAACAAATGACAAATACACCACCCGGAGATGTTCCTCAACCGTCGCGCGATCTATCAACAAACTGACATGTTTGAGGGAAAAAAAAATACTGACTTTAAAACGTTTAATTGACATTTATTTAAAAAACATCACTAAAATAGGCGTTTGTTTCACAATAACGTCAGCTCAGCTCATCTGTCAGTCACTACTGGTGTCGTGCACAAGACGGCAACCTGTTCCGCGACAGTGTCAGTGCCGCGATAATGTCAGTGACACATCAATATCCACTGGCACATGCCAATAATGTCAGTGACACATGTCACTATCCACTGGCACATGCCAATGGAGACCGGATGTGCCACCGGATGTGCCAATAAGCATAGTGACATGTGCCATTGGCATCTGCGCGTCAGATGCCCATGTCACTTAATGTTAAAACTGCTACTGGATTTTTGGTTGGAACTATTTTCGCTGCTGAAACAGAACAAAAACAGCCAATATTGCATCTAAAATGTAAGTGACTTAATTTTAACTGTTTATTGAACTGTTGTAAGAAATCAATGTCACATTTTCAATCGTGATGGTGTTCAGGAAAAATAATTGAGGTTGCTTAACATATGTTAAAATATAAAATATAAAAACTCCACATTTAGATTTGTTATAGGAAGTATGTTGTTAACTGAGTGTGTGTGTAGATTTGTCCTCGCGAGGCTGCGCGAGCGTCAACAGCGCGTCAGTAATAGTCAACAACACTGACAGTAATGCAGCGCAATATGAAAGAGTTTTATTAAAGAGTAGGTTACAACCTATGAAACTAATAAGGAATATGAAACTATACGACATTAGCTTAATTTAAAATGTCTTAGGAACGGCAGGCTATTTAGTGGTGGATAAACGCAATTTAGAGGTGGATAAACGCACTTTGGAGGTGGGTAAACGCTATTTCCGAATATTGGGAGGTGCGTAAACGGCGTTTACGTGCGCTTAGCCTCCACTACATCCCTGCTCTCGCGCGCGCGCTCTCTCTCTCTCGCGCGCTCTCTCTCTGGGCCGTGTTTCTCTCATATTCAGCGTAGCGATCGGAATGTTTGGATTTCAGGTGATAAATTAAACCGGACGTCATCACAACATTTCGGCCGTATTGTTTCGGTAATAAAAGTCTTTCGGCCGAAAACCGAAAATGCACTTTTGGGCCATTTTCGGCCGAAAATTTTCGGTGGCCGAATATTCGGTGCATACCTAGTCGATACCGCCGCTGCACACGGCACGGGGTCACAGATCGCTGGAATAATAGCTTTCCATAGCGCATGTAGGCAGTTAACGTTACAGCATCAGGGAAGGATACGTCATGACTGATGACACCCAATCAGAGAGCCGAGCGCGACCGTCTGCGTCATCCGTTTCTAAAGTTCTCCGTTTTGACCCGTCTACACTAAAACGCTTTAGTGGACACACGGCCTAATAGTAAGTTACATCTATCGCTATGGAGTAATTCCAATATAACAATTACTACAGTAGTTATATATTATAATCTTTCTTACTTGAAATAAAAATAGCTGATATACACAACATGTGATGCACATCAGTTGAAATCTATATTATTGTGACAAGTTTCTCAATGTTTCTCAGCATCTGCACACAAGTAACTTCTTGTTCTTATTGTGCCGGAAACCTCATCTTCCCATGTTCACTATTCTCCATATTTACACGTGTAAATGGCCACGCTTGATGTGTCTAGCTCAGTGTAACTGCCGGCTGGCACATTTCTCCTGTTGTGTCGTGTGTATTGTGGCAGCGTCCCGCTCAAGTGAGAGAAAGAGCTTTTGTTTGTGGTTTTAAAGCTGAAAGCGTCTGAACGGAGGCTGTAAACAGTGGCATTCGCAGGGTCACATGGGGTTATAATGCAGTTATGTCAGGCTGCACAGCACTGCACATTCTTTAGTGAGAGAACACAACACACACACACACACACACGTGTGCGCTGATGTCCCACAGGGGCCGTCTCGCTGATCCGAGGGCCCTTCGTCTCCTCAGACTCTCGGTGTGTTTCCGATGCAGGAGCTGATCAGGCATTTTTTGCTGTTACTCGGGAATATTTCAGGCTTGAATCCCCATCGGATCACTTGATGAGTGCGGTTGTTCTGAAACAAGAAGTTAGGGTGTAACATTGTTTAAAGGCGAGATATTCTGCTCTTTTAAAAAGTCTTAAAGGAGTAGTTCACTTTTAAAACTTTTGCTGATAATTTACTCACCCACATGTCATCCAAGATGTCCATGTCTTTCTTTCTTCAGTGGAAAAGAAATGAAGATTTTTGATGAAAACATTCCAGGATTTTTCTCCATATAATGGACTTCAGTGGGACCCAAACGGTTCAAGGTCCAAATGACAGTTTCAGTGCAGCTTCAAAGGGCTTTAAATCGACACCAGACGATGAATAAGGGTCTTATCTAGCGAAACCATCGCTCATTTCAAAAATAAATTAAAAAGTTTAAGTTTTATAAACACAAATGCTCGCTTGCTCTGTTCTGCGTGCGCGTTCGTGACGCAATTACGTGAAAAGGTCTCACAGAACAGAGTCATCGCAGAACAGAGCAAGGCGAGCATTTGTGCTTATAACTTTAACTTTTTATTTATTTTGAAATGAGTGATGGTTTGGCTAGATAAGACCCTTATTCATCGTCTGGTGTCGTTTAAAGCCCTTTGAAGCTGCACTGAAACTGTCATTTGGACCTTGAACCGTTTGGGTCCCATTGAAGTCCATTATATGGAGAAAAATCCTGGAATGTTTTTATCAAAAACCTTAATTCTTTTTGACTGAAGAAAGAAAGACATGGACATCTTGGATGACATGGGGGTGAGTAAATTATCAGCAAAAGTTTTTTTTTAAAGTGAACTACTCCTTTAATGTTGTTTTCAGGCTCTACTAGAACAGGTTTTCCTGCTTGAATGCTGATTATTTTCCTCATATTCTCCATTGTTGCGGCTCCTCTCTTCCCAGTCTGTCAGTAACGCTCTGTTTACTTCCTGTTTCTATGAAGCCCCTCCTCCTGAAAAGCACACTGTGCTCTGATTGGTCGGCTGGAGCAGTGTGTTGTGATTGGTCGAGCGCTTCGAGTGTGTTTGGGAAATGTCCCGCCCCTTTCCATAACCGCCAGTTTAACACACTACTAACTAACTCAACCAGGCCCCGCCCCTTTATTCTGCGTATTAATTATTATAATGAGGAATATTGAGACGTGTTCGTTCCGAAAGGAACTCAAGATAGAATGGAGGCGTTTCAGGAGTTCAGAAACATTAATTATTATCTGTGTTAATTACAAATAGTTCCACAAAGCAACTCTCAGTTTTCAGTAAAAAAATAAACGCAGAAGGTTTTTAATTACGTCGTTTAAAATTGTGCACAGGAATATCATTTTTTTTTTATAGTTTTCAAACATTTCTTACAAAGTAACTTTAAAAATTCCTTTTTTCTCCATTTCTTGTACATTATTTATATATTTCATATGACAATAATTTTTTTCATAAAAGCATCAGAAGCTTAGCTATTAGGTAACACTTTACATTTACAATAAGGTTATTTCTACATGAAAACTTCTTATTCTTAATGTTGCATCATTAACAAATATGACTTTAAGTGATACCTTAATTTTATGTATTTAAATTGATATTAATATACAATATTTTCATGGTCTCAAGTCATTATTAATTCTCAAATAAAGTTCCATTATTTTCGTTCGTATTATACATTTTTTTAGACTATCTGTTATCGGTTATATTTTTTAGATCGTTAATGATTGAGTTTTAATGATTGTTAAAACTGCAGCTTTTCTTTTGAATTTTCGCCTCAAAGCATTGTGGGTGTTTGTTCAAAGCACAGAATGATGCAATTCACACCCAAGACTGCAGTGTGGATCTGAAGAACATCTCAGTAGCTCTCGAATAAACCAGTAACAAACACACACTTTCCCTAAACAACTCCGGTGCTCTTATTAGTATCTCAATCCAACACTATATATTTGAAGATGGATTATGATTAAATGTATAAAGATGTTTGTGAATTATGGATTTGGTAACGTGAGACCCATATAAAAGTATTCTGGATCTAGTCTCTAGTTAGATTGCAATATTTACATTTACAGATTATAATTACTTGTGGTATTTCCTACTAAAGCAAGGTATTGTGATTCTGGTGGTGCCTTAGACGGAAATGTGCCAGTCATTATGGGTGTTGAAGTTTTCCTATGTATTTGGCAAAAGGTCTTTCTCTCTGTTTTCTCTAGTCCGATATCACCGATTTTAAAACATTTTGGTAGCCATAAAAGCTTGTTTTGCCAGCAGTGATGTACCTCTAAGTATCTTATATAGTTTCTATTTTAAATTTGAATAACTCCATTATGGTAAAATAGCATGAGAAGCTAGCATGGTGATTTTTTTTTTTTTTGCTTATCTGTATTGTACACAATCATGGTCATAAACACGGTCGACGAGACGAAACGCCACATGAATGAGAGATAGAAGAGCACTTCCTCTTTTTTCTGTCGTGAATGGGAAGTAAAACACCTTTTATCTAGAATCAGGATCACAACTTCCTGAATAATTAACTGCATTCATAGTTACATCCATTTGAGGGGGGTTTTATATTCCTATGTAGGTTTAATTGATTTTTATTCCAATTTAATTGGCTTTTATCTTTATTTTTCAAATTCATTTTTAGTAACTTCATTAGTAATTCTTTTTGTTGTAATTCTGTTCATTTTTAGTACCTTTTTCATTTTATTGTATTTTTATTATATATATATATATATATATATATATATATATATATATATATATATATATATATATATATATATATTGCTATTTAGGTTTAATGTTTTTATTTCAGTTTTTTTTTTTCAGGTATTTGCCAAGGAAACATTTCCACTTTTTCGTTTAGTTGAAGTTATTCAACTAAATATTTTGTGCTTTAAACTGTTAAAAAAATTCTCTAAATTGAAATATTTTAGTTACCGATAATAGCCCTAGTCTTAATAGTCATAATAATTTAACATTTTATGATCACCCCTAAAACTAAACCTGTTTTGCCTACCTGTAAATGAGCTCTGTGATTGGCTGACCTCTTTGCATGTGAAATGAGGAACAACCCAACAAGGTTCTGAACACCCAATAGGTGTTGATATGTAAATCGTATGTTAATGAGCACATGGTTTGGATATTAACCATTTCAAAATGTTTGCAGTTTCACTAAATGATCTACGTAGAGGAAGGTTTATATTTGTAATCCTTACAGTCTACATGCAACACCGAACTATTATTATTATTAATGCTAAAAATGTATAATTTCTTTGCACTCAGGTATTTGTATGCAGGGTCCGTGTCTGGTTTTATGTGCTTTTACCCAACATGCAGCAGTGCTGACCACAGGGAACAAACACTGAACTGAACAAGTATTTACTATGCATAGAGAGACGTGAAACTAAACTGTGTGTGAGTGTGAGTGTGAGTGTGAGTGTGAGTGTGAGTGTGAGTGTGAGTGTGAGTGTGACTGTGACTGTGACTGTGACTGTGACTGTGACTGTGACTGTGACTGTGACTGTGATGTGATGTGTGTGTGAGTGTGTGTGTGTGAGTGTGTGTGTGAGTGATCTGCATGGGTTAGTTCCGATCTTAATGAGTGTGTGTGTGTGTGTGAGATCTGCATGGGTTAGTTCTGATCTTAAAGGGTTAGTTCGCCATTTAAGACATGAAGTTGTATGTAATCCTTACCACCACTATAGTGCATACACACTGACCCACTCTGTAGTCACCTCGCTGGTCAGAGTTCTGACCGCTGGAAGTTTTTCCAAGGAAGTACTCCCGGTTAGTTTCCGGGGCCACAAAACTGTGCGTTTTTACGTGAAAAAATTATTTGCGTTTCAAAGCTTGATTAATTTACCACACAAAAAACACGCCGGGACAAAATTCATACCTCAGTTTTAATCGGCACTATTTTCTTTCCATTTCTATCAATCCGCGCTGCTGTCAACGTCAACAGTGAGCACGTTCGATCAGCTGTTCATAGTGTTTACACAATCGATTGACAACGACGTAAAAAGTAGAAAATGAACAATGGTGCGAACTTGTAAATACCCAGGCTGTGACCACAAGAATGTGCCGGGATCACCGTTCAGATTCCATCGTTTTCCTGTTTCGGATATAGCTACAGCTTTGGCTGGTTGCATCGGCTACTCTGCGG
>CM070822.1:2169114-2186614 GCA_036326025.1 Chrosomus eos | reverse complement strand
AGGTAGATTCTGGCCTTTTCTCTATTTGATTGAACCTCTCGACTTCTGGTCTTCTTTCATCATATCTGGTCCTGGGTCAGTAAGCTGTTTCCCCCTAACAATGGGAAGTGAAGTCTTGGATCTTTGTGTTTTGGCTGAAATCGAGAGCCTCAGCGTATAGTTTGGCAGCAGTCGAGGAAGGGAGCTTTTCTAGCCTTTATTCTGTTCCCAGTTCTGCTATATCTGCACATCTGAGATAGAAATAACAATCATTCTGCTGTCAGAGCGATGAATGTTCAGGGAAACGCACAATAAAGGGCATATATTGAGTTTGAGACAATTAATGTGAATGATTCAGAGGTCCGGAGAGAGAAGGTCCCTCGTGTGTCAGATCCTGCGCTGGGATAGAGATGCATGCAATATCCGGCCTTTATTTCACTCTTATCAGACCGGCTACATGTTTCAAAGCAAGTGAGGATGATATTAGAAAAGTTCATTTCTTTTCAATGGAAGCTTGTTAAATCCACAGATTAAAAAAATATAAACGGTAGATGCAGTGCTTTTTATCACACAACTCTGACCTTTTTCTGAGTTTACATCTCAGCTCTGATTTTTTTCTCTCTCTCGGAATTCTGAGTTCACATATTGGAATTTTGACTGTTTTCTTGGAATTCTGAGTTTACATCTCAGAATCTTGACTTTTTTCTCGGAATTCTGAGTTCACATCTCAGAATTTTGACTTTTTTTCCTCGGAATTCTGAGTTCACATCTTGGAATTTTTACTTTTTTCTCGGAATTCTGAGTTCACATCTCAGCTCTGATTTTTTTCTCTCTCGGAATTCTGAGTTCACATATTGGAATTTTGACTGTTTTCTTGGAATTCTGAGTTTACATCTCAGAATTTTGACTTTTTTCTCGGAATTCTGAGTTCACATCTCGGAATTTTGACTTTTTTCTCGGAATTCTGAGTTCACATCTCGGAATTTTGACTTTTTTTCCTCGGAATTCTGAGTTCACATCTTGGAATTTTGACTTTTTTCTCGGAATTCTGAGTTCACATCTCAGCTCTGATTTTTTCTCTCTCTCGGAATTCTGAGTTCACATATTATAATTTTGACTGTTTTCTTGGAATTCTGAGTTTACATCAGAATTTTGACTTTTTTCTCAGAATTCTGAGTTCACATCTTGGAATTTTGACTTTTTTCTCGGAATTCTGAGTTCACATCTTGGAATTTTGACTTTTTTCTCGGAAATCTGAGTTCACATCTTGGAAATTTTGACTTTTTTTTCTTGGAATTCTGAGTTCACATCTTGGAATTTTGACTTTTTTCTCGGAAATCTGAGTTCACATCTCGGGAATTTTTCACATTTTTCTCGGAATTCTGAGTTCACATCTCGGAATTTTGACTTTTTTTCCCTCGGAATTCTGAGTTTACATCTTGGAATTTTTACTTTTTTCTCGGAATTCTGAGTTCACATCTCAGCTCTGATTTTTTTTCTCTCTCTCGGAATTCTGAGTTCACATATTGGAATTTTGACTGTTTTCTTGGAATTCTGAGTTTACATCTCAGAATTTTGACTTTTTTCTCGGAATTCTGAGTTCACATCTCAGAATTTTGACTTTTTTTTTCCTCGGAATTCTGAGTTCACATCTTGGAATTTTGACTTTTTTCTCTGGAATTCTGAGTTCACATCTCAGCTCTGATTTTTTCTCTCTCTCGGAATTCTGAGTTCACATATTATAATTTTGACTGTTTTCTTGGAATTCTGAGTTTACATCAGAATTTTGACTGTTTTTCTTGGAATTCTGAGTTTACATCAGAATTTTGACTTTTTTCTCAGAATTCTGAGTTCACATCTTGGAATTTTGACTTTTTTTCTTGGAATTCTGAGTTCACATCTTGAATTTTGACTTTTCTCAGAAATCTGAGTTCACATCTCGGAATTTTGACTTTTTTCTCGGAATTCTGAGTTCACATCTCGGAATTTGACATTTTTCTCGGAATTCTGAATTCAAATCTTGGAATTTAGACTTTTCTTGGAATTCTGAGTTCACATCTTGGAATTTTGACTTTTTTTCTCGGAAATCTGAGTTCACATCTCGGAATTTTGACTTTTTTCTTGGAATTCTGCGTTCACATCTTGGAATTTTGACTTTTTTTCTCGGAATTCTGAGTTTACATCTCACAGCTCTGACTTTTTTTCTCTTGGAATTCTTTGTTCACATCTTGGAATTTTGAATTTTTTCTCAGAATTCTGAGTTTACAGTTTAAAATTCTGACCTTTTTCTCAGAATTCTTTAACATCTTATAATTCTTACTTTTTTTTCTCGGAATTCTGAGTTTATATCGTAGTTCTGACTTTTTTCCCCTCGGAATTCTGAGTTTACATCTCACGTTTTTTTTTCCCATCACAGAATAAAATTATTTGAAAAAACGGTTAAAAAAGGATTTATCTCACAGTTACAAATGTTCTTTTCCTCTCAGAATTGCTAGATATAATAGACTCAGAACTCAGAAATTGAGAAATATAAACTCGAAATTTTTAGCAATTCTGCTATATTTTTCTCAAAATTGTGAGGAAAAGAAAAAATTGTTTCTCAGAATTGTAAGATGAAAAGCAAACTTTTTATTTATTCATTTTATTTCGTGGAGGAAACAAGTTACCATACTTTTCTCCAACTGTGTAAACCCAGAATATTCCTTGCTGTTTTCCTCTAGCAGGTCTTGTCCTCTGTAATCAACATATCAATGTGTTTCTGCGTCCACTGAAGTTTGAGTGCTGAGAAGTGAAGTTAGTAATCAGAGAGCGAGTGCTTTAAAAGCCTTCTGGGTAAAACATATCTGACAGCCATGAGCCCAGGCGGAGCATTACAGAGGGAATGATAAATGAACAGATTTCCAGTGCAGGAGTGAATATTACCCTTTCTCAGTCCGAACGCTAGCTGAGAATTGATTATCTTTTGTACGTGTGGCCGAGGTGGAGCGCATATAAAGGTGCTTCTGTATTGTGCTATTGATTCCTCCCTGTGGAGCCACATTTTATTTGCCCAGACGTTTTTAATGCAGTCGTCTTTGTTGTGAGCTGTAACGGCATCTTGTTTGTCGCTGTGATGAGGAGACGCCGCTGAGCACTTCATCATTTCCCAATTGGCTTCCTTAAAATGAAGCACAATGCCATGCTGTCTGTTTGTTTTGACCCAGGTCGTGTCTCGCTCTCGGGTAATGAGAGCCTTCGGCTACAGGAACACACACACACACACACACACCGGAAACCTTTCACACATGTCTGATTCTGGGCTCTGTCCCAAACACTAGTCAGTCCTTTCCGAAAAACACAGAGTTTTTTTGTGATTGTTGCGGGCAAAAATCCTTGATAATGCGGCACGTTTTCTTAAAAAATGCGATGGAATATACGGATATTTATGCAATTTTATGCGATGAAATTGCGGGAACTGCGGTTTGATGAAAAAGAGAGAGAAAAGTGATTCCCCTGTTCCCTGTTCTCACTAGGCTACTACCTTAATGTAAAGAGTCAGTTCACATGAAGCGTATGAAGACTTTCCTTCAGGCCCGATCCGCCACAAACTCCACGGATACTCCGGGTTTTCACTCCAATTGATTTGGGAACGGTCTGATTCCAGATTATATCACAATGTTTCTCCGTCTGGAGCCTAAAGCAAAACACCATGTTGATATTATTTGGTTTACACTATTGTCCTGTCTGTAAAGCATTTTAAGATGCGGTTCGGTTGTATTATTATTATTATTATTGCAATATTGTGCTTTTCTTAGCGTTTGAATTTTCCTCAACATGATAAAATGGGCAAAAAAACCCTGATAAAACACTGAAGGAGGAACACACACGAGCCACAAACATCCCTGTCTTCACTTCATAAAGCTGTCTGGCCTTTCTTCAGCTTTAGTTCTTATTCTGGTTAATTATATAAAAACATATATTTTTAAAAAAAGCTTTCCACTGAATGTATTGTACAGGTTTTTTAGTAAAAAAAACTCAATACACGCCCCCTGTTTAACTATTTATTGATTTTGAGTTTTTAATTATATTACTATATGCTCTGTAGCACTTTGAGGTTGCTGTAATGTAACGTGCAATACAAATAAAATGTAATAATAATAAATAATAATAGTATTTCTGCTCAGTCTGAGAGATACGGATGAAGACACTTTCATGCTTCACGTGATTCCCTGGAGGAAACAGATTATAGGCTAATATTAAATATCCAGGATACGTGCAATAAAATACATTTTCTTACATATGAGTGCATTTAAAAGGCCCGTATGCACTTTATAGACGTTATGTAGCCACGCCCCTTTTCAGCGCTGAGCTCGTTGTCTTTTGACTTCCGGTCTGTATTTTCACAGCGATCTTGCGTAGTTATGAATGAACGGCTCGTTTAAAACATTTCCAAGGTCCATTTGTTAAGACATATGCTTTACAATGCTTATGATAATCATTACAATGCTCATGATAACTTTCGGTAACTCTACAACAAGTAAATCAACTTCACCAGCTAATTACTCCTGGACAGCGATGCCATAGAGATATACAGAGCGACCGCAAACACGGAAGATCAAAGACAATATTCTAAAGATGGCGGCGCCCTCGTTTCTCTGGAGCAGAAGGTCAAAGAACTTATATTTCATATACATCAGAGTTTCGCCTCTTGTGCTTCTATACTCTTTGATAAGGTCTATATAATGTTAATGTCAGATTCAAACGAGTCCTAAAGTGTGTATGTGTATTTTTTTTTAGATATATTAAATAAGGTTTAGATGTCTGAGTGAAAATGTAATTATCATTAAAATTATAACTGTATTTGCCCTACAGTAAGCTTTATAGCCATTTCTGTCAAGATCATATTTTAAAAACACAGCTGAGCTGTGACGTCAGAAGAGGGAGACGTGCCAGAGAAGTCCTATTCAAGTATGGAGAGTTTTGAGTCTGAGGAGATCCAAAATCCCCCTCAAACCTACGATGGCCCACAGCCATACGATTTTGAGCCTCCCATGCGTGAGACAGATGAGGAGCCAAACAGAAATTTAAATAATTCCATCGAAGAAGCATAAATATCTGGTGTGAAGAGAACCAGTGGAGAGTTGGTCAGGTGTCTTGGTAAGTAAGTATAACTTAGAGGTGGAACGGTACATGTATTCGTGTTGAACCGAGACGGTACAGGCGTCACGGTTCGGTGCATGAATATAAACGGAGAATAAAAATAAATAAAACTCGCGTGCAATCTGTGTGTTTCTCTCAGACTTCGTGTGTGTGGGTGTGTGTGTTTGTGTGTGTGTGTGTGTGTGTGTGTGTGAGAGAGAGAGAGTGATCTAAATCTGTGTTTTTCTCTAAGACTTCGTGTTGTGTGTGTGTGTGTGTGTGTGTGTGTGTGTGTGTGAGAGAGAGAGTGATCTGAATCTGTGTGTTTCTCTCAGACTTTGTGTGTGTGTGTGTGTGTGTGTGTGTGTGTGTGTGTGTGTGTGTGTGTGTGTGTGAGAGAGAGAGTGATCTGAATCTGTGTGTTTCTCTCAGACTTTGTGTGTGTGTGTGTGTGTGGGTGATCTGAATCTGTGTGTTTCTCTCAGACTTCGTGTGTGTGTGTGTGTGTGTGGGTGGGTGGGTGGTGGTGTGTGTGTGTGTGTGTGTGTGATCTGAATCTGTGTGTTTCTCTCAGACTTCGTGTGTGTGTGTGTGTGTGGTTGATCTGAATCTGTGTGTTTCTCTCAGACTTCTGTGTGTGTGTGTGTGTGTGTGTGGGTGATCTGAATCTGTGTGTTTCTCTCAGACTTCAGTGTGTGTGTGTGTGTTGTTGTGTGTTGTTGTGTGTGTGTTGTGTGTGGTGGTGTTGTGTGTTGTGTGTGTGTGTGGTGTGTGTGTGATGTGTGTGTGTGTTGCTGTGTGTGTTTCTCTCAGACTTCGTGTGTGTGTGTGTGTGTGTGTGTGTGTGGTGATCTGAATCTGTGTGTTTCTCTCAGACTTCGTGTTGTGTGTGTGTGTGTGTGTGTGGTTGTTGTGTGGTGTGTGGTTGATCTGAATCTGTGTGTTTCTCTCAGACTTCGTGTGTGTGTGTGTGTGTGGTGTGTGTGGGTGATCTGAATCTGTGTGTTTCTCTCAGACTTCGTGTGTGTGTGTGTGTGTGTGTGTGTGTGTGTGTGTGGTGTGTGTGTGTGTGTGTGGGTGATCTGAATCTGTGTGTTTTCTCGGGTCTATGTTTGTGTGAGTAGTCTCGACAGGTCTGAGAGTCGCACACTTGATTAAACACAGCGAGAGTTTGAGCGACGGCAATCACACACTGCGCTTCATCAGAGACACGAATAATCAGCATTCATCGTGTGTTTGCTTTAATGTTTCAGGAATATGATGATGTTTCATCAGCAGAGCTGAATTGAGCATTTCTTTCCCGCGCGTTCTGTCTGTTCCTCTCCGAGTTTAATTGCCTTTCAGCACAACTGCAATTATCCTGTCAGAAGCTCTCTCTCTCTCTCTCTCTCTCTCTCTCCTCTCTCTCCACACACCACACACACTCTCTCTCTCTCCCTCTCCCTCCCTCTCTCTCTCTCTCTCTCTCTCTCTCTCCTCTCTCTCCACACACACACACACACACACTCTCTCTCTCTCTCTCCTCTCTCTCCCTCCTCTCCCTCTCTCCCCTCTCCCTCCTCTCCCTCCCTCCCTCTCTCTCCTCCCTCCCCCCTCTCTCTCTCTCTCTCTCTCACACACACACACTCTCTCTCTCTCTCTCCTCTCTCTCTCTCTCTCGCTCTCTCGCTCTTTTATTGGCATGACAAATATGTATTTCCAAAGCATTTCTAATTTTACAGTGAATCATCAAACATGTACATATACATACAGTAAAACGTTAGTGGATCAATCAAGTAATCAACATTTTAGAATTCTATGAACAATTTAGAATTCTGTGTGTGTGTGTGTGTGTGTGTGTGTGTGTGTTGTGTGTGTGTGGTGTGTGTGTGTGTGTGTGTGTGTGTGTGTGACAGGCATCTTTTAGTGGCAGGCATCATTCTATCTTGCTGCTAGTAGAATACGATCTCTTTTTTCATCTAATAAATGTTGAAGGTGTCTTTTATTGTTTAATTTTAAATTTTTGTGAAGTTAGAACAAAGTATTTCGAATTTTGTTTAAAATGTCCCTCTAATGTCCTCTCTCTCTCTCTCTCTCTCTCTCTCTCTCTCTCTCTCTCTCTCTCTCTCTCTCTCTCTCTCTCTCTCTTCTCTCTCTCTCTCTCTCTCTCTCTCTCTCTCTCTCTTATAACGCACCAGTGGGGCTCGACAGCCTTAGTCAAACGGGTTGGCGCTTATGGTTGGGTTGCAGAGAGATCGTGAGATTGTGGTTAGGTCTCAGCAGCAGCAGGAGGCATGTAGAGGTCACTGTCGAGCCCTCTTGAGGTGTCGTGGGCTAGTCGACGAAACACTGAGGACGGAAGGTGCCCACTTGGAGACCCTAGAGATGTCCCCTATTCGGCTCAATCCAGACGGTTGACGTGCTGGTACTGTAGTTGTAGTCGTCGTGTGTGCTGACGCGCCAAGTACACTGCAGCCGTTAATGCCGGACAGAAGGGGAGTCACACCACCACATGGAAAGAAGCGTAAATGGATGGAGAAGCAAAGTACCGTAAAGCTACGTCTTAGTTTTGCTTATCTTGGCGAAAGCCGAGTACAAATCAGCATGAAGTTTTAACATCTACTCTCGTGTAATGGAAATGTGTGTGAATGTGTGGGAAAATGAAGATCTGGATACATCCAGTGACTGCGGTGAATAGTGCTGCTGGCAACAAGGGAAAGACCCTGTGACAGCCTGGAGAGACAGCTGACAGGAGGAAAGAGACCCCAATGGGGCTGGTAAGGGTTAGCTACCCTTGTCGGCAGTATCCAGCTCCGTGTTTGCAGGATGCTGGAGACACCCGCCCAAGGCTTCTGAGAAATTAAAGAGAAAAATACCCCTAGAGTCTGCGAGAGCGGGGGCGGAAGATGACTCAATGGTGGACAACATGGTTAACGACTTAGGAATGGAAACGGATATGAGTATGGAGAGTAAGACTAGCTCAAGATCTGCAGTTAGTAAAGTCATTGAACTCCAAGTTTGTGTCTGTGACTGGAGCAAGGCGACAACGGTCAGGGGTTTGAAGGTTCATCAAGGGAGAATGAAATGCTTGAGGGAGAAGGGACAAGGGCCTCGCATTGATCAGTACTTCTTACGAAGTCAGTCAAGTCAGTCGAATGAAATCCAGCGACAGGAAGCAAACCACAGACTCGCAGGATATCAGCACCCCTGTCATAGAGGAGGGGAGGGCTTGCACAGTTAGTGATGAACATATTCATACTTGCAAACCCGGTCAGGTTAACCAGCATAAGAGAGAAAAGAACCTCAACGGGCATAGGCCTGGAGTTAGATGGCCAAGAGCTTGTGAGAAAACTGCATGGGACACGGTAAACACAGATCTATGCTTTGCATTGGAAAGATTAGCTGGCACAGTTGAAAAGAAGCTGGATAAATTTGGGGACATCATTTACGCATATGGAAGTGAAAGGTTTGGTGTGGAAAAAAGGAAGGAAAAAGTACAAACTACTCCTGGAATGTCTAGACGGCAGCAGAAAATTGAAGGGTTAGTTAGAGAAAGGAGACAGATGAGGAAGCAATGGAAAAGAGCAGAACAAAGTCAGAAGGAGGGACTAAATCTCTTACAAAGAGCCATAAAAGATAAGCTGGCAACATTACGCAGAGCTGAGCGCCTACGGAAACGCTACAAAAAGAAGGAACGTGCAAGGGCTAATTTCTATAAAGACCCATTCAAATTTGTAAAGAAGTTACTCACCAGTGAGAAGAATGGCACTTTTAAAACATCTAGGATTGAGCTAGAGGGATATTTGGAGGACACGCATACAGATGCAAAAAGGCATGAGCCTATGTCAATTCCATCAGACATACCACCTATCAACCCACCAGAATACCAAATGGAGGTCTGTGCACCTAAGTGGAAAGAGGTAGAGCAGGCTGTGAGAAAGGCAAGGGCTTCATCATCTCCAGGGCCTAATGGAGTTCCGTACAGAGTGTACAAGAGCGCTTCAGGAGTTCTGCGAATTCTGTGGAAATTGATAAAAGTGGCATGGGAAAAACAGGTTGTACCTAGAGCATGGCGCAGAGCAGTTGGAGTCTTTATACCTAAAGAAAAAGATGCTACAAGCATCAGTCAGTTTCGTCCTATTTCACTATTAAACGTTGAAGGTAAGATTTTCTTCAGCATTATTGCCCAGAGATTGTCCACCTACCTATTAAAGAATGGCTTCGTTGACATCTCAGTTCAAAAAGCGGGCATTCCAGGGTTCTCAGGATGCTTAGAACACATCAATGTTATCTGGCAACGAATTCAGTCAGCTAAAAAGGAGAGGAAGGAGCTCCATGTGACATTCCTGGATTTGGCTAATGCATATGGTTCAGTGCCACATGAGCTTCTTTGGGCAGCATTTGATTTTTTCAGAGTGCCAATGTCAATAACAAAGTTAGTGAAAGCCTATTTTGGAGATTTGCAATTCAGTTTCTCAACTCCAAAATTCAGCACTGCATGGCAATGCCTAGAGGTTGGAATAATGGTAAGATGCACCATTTCCCCACTGGCTTTTACCATGGCAATGGATGTAATCATTAGGGCATCAAGATGGGTAGTAGGAGGAGAGCGCTTGGCTTCTGGGATGCGACTACCACCAATCAGAGCATACATGGATGACATGACAACCATGACTACAACAGTAGCCTGCACTAATCGGTTATTGGGGAAGTTAACAGATAATATTGAATGGGCACGAATGCAATTTAAGCCCTCTAAATCAAGGAGCATCTCGATAGTTAAAGGAAAGGTAGTAGATAAAACATTCTTCATTAATGGTGAGGCAATACCAACAGTTTCTGAGAAGCCAGTGAAGAGTCTTGGGAGATGGTATGATGGTGATCTAAAGGACACAGTTCGGGTGGGAGAAGTTAGGCGACAAGCAGTGGAAGGGTTGAAGAGCATAGACAGCTGTGCTCTACCTGGCAAACTAAAACTCTGGTGCTTTCAGTTTGGGCTACTGCCGAGATTGCTGTGGCCACTGACTGTGTACGACGTTTCTTTGACAACTGTGGATAAGCTGGAAGCATTGATAAGTTCATACATCAGGAAATGGTTGGGAGTTCCAAGCTGCCTCAGCAGAGTGGGACTTTATAGTAAAGGAATATTGCAGCTGCCAGTCTCTGCTTTAAGTGTGCCAAGGTCAGACTGGAAATTACCTTAGTAGAGTCACGCGATAAATGTGTAAGGGAGGCAGCCTCTGTGGTAAAAACTGGTAGAAAGTGGTCAGCAAAGAAATCTGTAGTAGAGGCAAAGGCTGCCCTTCAAATTGGGGATATCGTGGGACAGGTACAGCATGGAAGAGGGGGTTTTGGGCTCAGTTTAGCTCCGCCTAAATGGCACAAGGCAGGCATAGATCAAAGGAGGAAGCTGGTAGTCAGCGAGGTGCGAAAGCAAGAGGAGAGGATGAGGTGTATAAAGGCCATTTCCCAGGCCAAGCAGGGAGAGTGGATGAGATGGGAGAGTGTGGAACAACGCAAGATGGGCTGGAAAGACCTTTGGTCAATGGAAGAGAGTAGGATCAGTTTTCTTATTAGGTCAACATATGATGTTCTCCCATCACCGCAGAACCTAAACCTCTGGGTAGGAGAGGATCCCTCTTGTCGTTTGTGTTCATCACCTGCCACATTAAGGCACATTTTGACAGGATGTAAGGTGGCTCTTAGCCAAGGTCGGTTTACTTGGCGCCATGACCAAGTACTGCGATGTTTGGCTTTAGCATTGGAAGGCAAGCGTAGTATGACCAATAAGTTGCCACCTGTTCTAGCAAAGCATTACACGCCGAAGGCAATATTCCTCCGCCCAGGCGAGCAACCACCAAGAAAAGGTGTTAACACCAATTCTCGCCCAGGACAACTGGAAGCTGCTAGGGACTGGAAGCTGCTGGCTGATCTTGATCAACGGCTTATTGTTCCACCTGAGATTGCCACCACTAACCTACGACCAGATATTATTTTGTGGTCTGGATCAGCTCGCATTGTTCAACTGATAGAGTTAACAGTGCCATGGGAGGATGCGGTAGATGAGGCATATGAGAGGAAGAAGCTGCGGTATGCTCATCTGGCCACTGAAGCAGAACAGCGAGGATGGAGAGTCCAGGTTCATCCAGTGGAAGTGGGTTGTCGAGGTTTTGTGGCACACTCTACAACCCGGTTCCTCAGAGACGACGGATTCGGCGGCCAAGAGTTGCGTCGCACAGTAAAGAACTTATCTGAAGCAGCAGAAAGGAGCAGGAACTGGCTGTGGTTGAGACGGAAAGATTCTAGCTGGCTGTGTACAGGCCGTCACGATACGGTTTCGTGGAATTTTGAAGAGTCGGTTGGTTTATTTGTATACGTTCCTGTGTATATTGCGTGAATGATGGGTGGTTGGGCAGATATTGTGTTTAGCGGTAGGTGGTATGCCATACGGAACCGTTGCCACTGAAACTGCTTTATAACACACCAGTGGGGCTCGACAGCCTTAGTCAAACGGGTTGGCGCGTATGGTTGGGTTGCGGAGAGATCGTGAGATTGTGGTTAGGTCTCAGCAGCAGGAGGGATGTAGAGGTCGAGTACAAATCAGCATGAAGTTTTAACATCTACTCTAGTGTAATGGAAATCTCTCTCTCTCTCTCTCTCTCTCTCTCTCTCTCTCTCTCTCTCTCTATATATATATATATATATATCTGGTCGCCTCACTGAAATCACACTGAATGCACTTATTTCAGTGTGTGGGAAAGCGCAGCTGTCCAGAACACTCAGTCATTAGTGTGATTATCTGGAGAAGCGTGTGTTCGTGTTTCTGCAGACGCAGGTAATGCCCATAATGTAAATGTGCTGTCAGTCAGTTCAGCGTTTATTAACACACACACACACACACACACAGATCGTGACAGATAGAGTCGTATATGAGCAGTTAATGGGCTCATATCACACATTTTTATATCAGTATTTTCCTGCGGTTCACTCTTGTTGGGTTATTTCACACAAACATTATAATTATCCTTTAGTTTATCAAGCCATCCTTCTTTCAGTTATATTAAGAAATATTCTGGCTTTTCCAAGCTATAATGGGAGTCAATGGTACCTGAGATTTTGAAGCTCATAAAAAAATATTTTTATATTTCTTATCAGTCTAATTTTAGTCAATAGAAGAGGATTTGAGTTCTGAAAGTTACAATGTAATTCATTATTTTAAAAAAAGTCTCATCAGAGTTTATCATCACTTTGTGAAGGTTTTCTTCTCTTGACGAGGAGCTCAGAGGAGAGAGAGCACTGAGGAGCTTGGGTTATTACAGCAGCGTTACGACCACACACACACACACACACACACACACTCTCTCGTTGTTGTAACTCAGTGTTTTCATCGCTATGATTTGCGGCCGTTCAGTGTCTGCCGTTAAATAGAGAACAGAACATTGAAAAACCTTCGTCTCCATCGTGTGTGTGTGTGTGAGTAAATGAGTTAGTGAGTAAGTGAGTGGTTGTGTGTGTGTGTGTGTGTGTGTGTGTGTGTGTGTGTGTGTGTGTGTGTGTGTGTGTGTGTGTGTGTGTGTGTGAGAGTAAGCGTGTGTGTTTGTTTGTGTGTGTGAGTGAGTGAGTGGTTGTGTGTGGTGTGTGTGTGTGTGTGTGTGTCTGTGAGTGTGCATGTCTATGAGAGTATGTGTGTGAGTGTTTGTGTTTGCGTGAGTGTGTGAGAGTGAGTGGTTGTGTGTGTGAGTGTAGTGCGTGTGTTTTGAGTGTGTTGTGAGTGTAGTGCGTGTGTTTTGAGTGTGTAGTCTGTGTATTGAGTGTGTAGTCTGTGTATTGAGTGTGCAGTGAGTATGTCGTGAGTGTGAAGTCTGTTATTGAGTGTGCAGTAAGTGTGCAGTGATCGTGTGTGTAGTGAGCGTGTGTGTGTAGTGAGCGTGTAGTCTGTGTGCATGGTGCAGTGAGTGTGCAGTGAGTGTGGTGTGAGTGTGAAGTGAGTGTGCAGTGGTGTGGTGTGAGTGTGCAGTGAGTGTGCAGTGAGTGTGGTGTGAGTGTGCAGTGGTGTGTAGTCTGTGCAGTGTGTAGTGAGTGTGCAGTGGTGTGTAGTTGTGCAGTGTGTAGTGAGTGTGCAGTGAGTGTGTAGTCTGTGCAGTGAGTGTGCAGTGAGTGTGTAGTCTGTGATGAGTGTGTAGTGAGTGTGTAGTGAGTGTGCAGTGAGTGTGCAGTAAGTGTGTAGTGAGCGTGTAGTGAGTGTGCAGTGAGTGTGTGTGAGTGCAGTGAGTGGGTGTTGTGTGAGTGTGCAGTAGTGTGCAGTAAGGTGTAGTGAGGTGTGTAGTGGGAGTTGGTGGAGTAGTGTGTGTTAAGTGGTAGTGAGTGAGGTGAGTGAGTGTGCAGTGAGTGTGGTGTGAGTGTGTGTAGTGAGTGTGAGTGAGTGTGCAGTGAGTGTGAGTGTGCAGTGAGTGTGCAGTGAGCGTGTGTGTGTTGTAGTGAGTGTGCAGTGAGTGTGTAGTAGTGTGTAGTGAGTGTGAGTGAGTGTGCAGTGAGTGGGGTGTGTGTATGTGAGCTGTGTGTAGTGAGTGTGATGTAGTGAGTGTGTGAGTGAGTGTGTGAGTGAGTGTGCAGTGAGTGTGTAGTGAGTGTGCAGTGAGGTGTAGTGATGTGAGTGGAGTGTGGTGCAGTGAGTGTGAGTGAGTGTGTGTGTAGTGAGTGTGTAGTGAGGTGTGCAGTGAGTGTGTAGGGTGTAGTGATGGTGTGTAGTGGTGGTGAGTGTTGAGTGGTGTGTTAGTGAGTGTGCAGATGAGGTGTGGTTAGTGAGTGTGCAGTGAGTGTGTAGTCTGTGTATTGAGTGTGCAGTGAGTGTGTAGTCGTGTATTGAGTGTGCAGTGCGTGTGTGTAGTGCGTTGTAGTGAGTGTGTGTGTAGTGTTTGTAGTGAGCGTGTGTGTAGTGAGCGTGTGATGTGTTAGTGAGGTGTGTGTGTAGTGGTGTTGTATGTGTGTGGTTGTGTGTAGCTGTGTAGTGATGCTGTGTGTGTGTAGTGAGTGGGTGTGTGTAGTGCGTGTGTAGTGGTGTGTAGTGAGCGTGTGTGTAGTGTGTGTGTGTGTAGTGAGCATGTGTGTGAAGGTGAGGCGTGTGTGTGTAAGTGCGTGTGTAGTGTGTTTGTAGTGAGTGTGTGTGTTGTGTGTTGTAGTGAGCGCTGTGTGTAGTGCGTGTGTGTAGTGTGTGTGTAGTGAGCGTGTGTGTGTGTAGTGCGTGTGTAGTGAGCAGTGTGTGTGAAGTGAGCGTGTGTGTGAAGTGCGTGTGTAGTGTGTGTGTAGTGAGCGTGTGTGTGTAGTGAGCATGTGTGTAGTGAGCGTGTGTGTAGTGTGTGTGGTGTGTGTGTAGGTCAGAGTTCAGACAGTCTTCTTCTCTCAGTGACTCGAGGGTGATTTACCGTATGCAGGGCTGGTGTCTCAGATGTTGTTCTTTCATTGGGTTGAAAAGCAGATAAACCGGTGCTTTTATACGCGAGATCACGGTGCAGCAATTACAGCTATACAGAAACACAAAGCCAACAATCGCAGGACATTTACATATCTGAGGTTTACAGCGGCAATTACTTCAAGAGGCTCACAAGAGCACACACCTGGATCCAGTCCCGAACAACACCTTAAAGTGGAGAGGAGAGTGTTTTTTAACTCGCAGAGGAGAGTCCGCGTCACACACTGAGAAACACACTCCTATAGCGCCACCAACAGGTGAAACACACACACATCAGCTGACAGAAACACACTCCTATAGCGCCACCAACAGGTGAAACACACACACATCAGATGACAGAAACAAACTCCTATAGCACCTCCAACAGGTGAAACACACATACGACAGCTGACAGAAACACACACACATCAGCTGACAGAAACACACACACATCAGCTGACAGAAACACACTCCTATAGCGCCACCAACAGGTGAAACACGCACACGACAGCTGAAAGAAACACACGTCAGCTGACAGAAACACACTCCTATAGCGCCACCAACAGGTGAAGCACACACACATCAGCTGACAGAAACACACACGACAGCTGACAGAAACACACTCCTATAGGCCACCAACAGGTGAAACACAAACACTGACAGAAACACAAACACACGTCAGCTGACAGAAACACACACATCAGCTGACAGAAACACACTCCTATAGCGCCACCGACAGGTGAGGCACACACACATCAGCTGACAGAAACACACACACATCAGCTGACAGAAAACACTCCTATAGCGCCACCAACAGGTGAAGTACACACACTCAGCTGACAGAAACACACTCCTATACGCGACAACAGGTAAGTACACACACGTCAGCTGACAGAAACACACTCCTATAGCGCCACCAACAGGTGAAGTACAACACACACATCTGCTGACAGAAAACACACGTCAGCTGACAGAAACACACTCCTATAGCGCCACCAACAGGTGAAGCACACACACACATCTGCTGACAGAAACACACCGTCAGCTGACAGAAACACCTCCTATAGCGCCACCAACAGGTGAAGCACACACACGACAGCTGACAGAAACACACACACATCAGCTGACAGAAACACATACATGACAGCTGACAGAAACACACACACATCTGCTGACAGAAACACACTCCTATAGCGCCACCAACAGGTGAAACACACACACGACAGCTGAAAGAAACACACGTCAGCTGACAGAAACACACTCCTATAGCGCCACCAACAGGTGAAAACACACACATCAGCTGACAGAAACACACACACATCAGATGACAGAAACACACTCCTATAGCGCCACCAACAGGTGAACACACACACGACAGCTGACAGAAACACACACACATCAGATGACAGAAACACACTCCTATAGCGCCACCAACAGGTGCCCCCAAAAGACAGACACACACACATCAGTGACAGAAACACACTCCTATAGCGCCACCAACAGGTGAAACACACACACGACAGCTGAAGAAACACACACTCAGATGACAGAAACACACACATCAGTAGCCCATCCCACCAACAGGTGAAACACACACATCAGCTGACAGAAACAACACACATCAGCTGACAGAAACAACTCCTATAGCGCCACCAACAGGTGAAACACACACACACTCAGCTGACAGAAACCCCCAACACTGACAGAACACACAGACTGACAGAAACACACTCCTATAGCGCCACCAACAGGTGAAGCACACACACATCAGCTGACAGAAACACACACAACAGCTGACAGAAACACACTCCTATAGCGCCACCAACAGGTGAAACACACAACAGCTGACAGAAACACACACACTCAGCTGACAGAAACACACACACATCAGCTGACAAAACACACTCCTATAGCGCCACCAACAGGTGAGGACACACACATCAGCTGACAGAAACACACACACGACAGCTGACAGAAACACACACACATAAGCTGACAGAAACACACTCCTATAGCGCCACCAACAGGTGAATACACACCACGTCAGCTGACAGAAACACACTCCTATAGCGCCACCAACAGTGAAGTACACACACGTCAGCTGACAGAAACACACTCCTATAGCCACCAACAGTGAAGTAACACACACGATCAGCTGACAGAAACACACTCCTATAGCGCCACCAACAGGTGAAGTACACACACACATCTGCTGACAGAAACACACACGTCAGCTGACAGAAACACACTCCTATAGCGCCACCAACAGGTGAAGCACACACACACAGCTGACAGAAACAAACACACATCAGCTGACAGAAACACATACATGACAGCTGACAGAAACACACACACATCTGCTGACAGAAACACACTCCTATGATTAATGACCAGTATTGCTGCTAGAAGGTGTAGATGTGTGAGAGGTGAGTTAGTGTAAGAATGTAAGTGGTATATGTGGCAGTGAATGTGTGAATGTAGATGTGCAGACAGTGTAGTGTAGAATGTGAGAGTGTTAGATGTGTAAGTGTAAGGTGAGAGTGTAAGTAATGTGTGAAGAAAAAGTGTAGAGTGTGTAAGTGGAAGATTAGATGTGAGAAAGGTGTAAGCAAGGTAGAGTGTAAGAATGTTAGAAGACAGTAGTGAAGAAAGAATGATGGAAGTGAATGTGAGAACGATGTAATGTGACAGAAAAGTGTATGTTGAAGTGTAGATGTGTGAGAGTGTGTAGATGTGTGTGAGAGGAGTGTAGATGTGTGAGGAGATGTGTAGATGTGTGAGAGTGTAGATGTTGAAGTGTGTAATGTTGAGAGTGTGTAGGTAGAGTGTGAAGTGAGTGTAGTGTGAGAGTGTGTAGATGTGTGAGAGTGTGAGATGTGTGAGAGTGTGTAGATGTGTGAGATGTGTAGATGTGTAGAGTGTAGATGTTGAGAGTGTAGATGTGTGAGAGTGTGTAGATGTGTAGAGTGTAGATGT
>CM070822.1:2126614-2164114 GCA_036326025.1 Chrosomus eos | reverse complement strand
CACACACACACACACACATCTGCAGTTGATCGGTCCAGCCGGCTGAGGAATGCCTGTGATGTCGGCGACATAAGAAAAGAAAGAAAAACACACACACACACCTGTTTTTGCCCTAAGTTAGTTGTTTCCACTGAGTTTCTGTTTCCTCGTCTAGATTAACTAGTTAACTTCACTAATATCTTATTGAATGACTAATGACACATCCTTCCTACTTTAAACATATCATCTTCTTCTGCATTATTATTAAGTTATACGCGACTCAGATTCCCGTGTGTTTTCTGCAACAGTGCTTCACAGATGCGTGTCGTTCTTCAGCTCCAGGCCTGGAATGCAGATGTTTTTTTAAAAAAAAAGTTTTTAAAAAAAAAACATTTTTTTTAAATGACGAAAAAAAAAAGATTGAACGAGACCTCGCTGTCAGTCATCCGCTCAAGTGCTCACGAACAGCCAATCAGAGACGTGCAGCTGCTGAACACGTGCTGCTAAAACACGTCTGGATATCAAAACATGCTGTAAAAAAAATAAATGTAATTTTAAAGCTACACTGTGTAACTTTTTTTAGTTTATTCGTAGCTAAAAACACCTGGTTCTTTCAAAAATATATGTGCTCATTAATGTATATTTACTTCGTTCAAGTAATAAAGTATTCTCGTGAGTGTATAATATGCCTATATAATATATATAATAATGTCGGTCGCCATGTTGCCCCTCCATCTTGAAAGTACATTAGCCAAAGAGGGACATACCCTTTCGCGTTTTAACACACGTGGGTTAGCGCTCGAACTGCCTAACACTCGAACTGGAAGCCATGTTAATCTTGGACTACATTGGCCACCGTAGGAGTTAAAACGAAATTCGAATTGAGAGGAACAGAAACTAATATTCACTGGATGGTCATATACCGTTTCACCGCTAGATGGGGGTAAAAATCACACAGTGTAGCTTTAACGGTTAAAGACTGCAAAAATTTACAAACGCTAAGTTCCCTTACTATGTGCGCTGAAAAACTGTAAAAGACACAATTTTACAGTAAAGTACGATTAAATGTTGGCTATAGTTTTTTTGGAAGTGAACGTTCTTAGATCTTTGGCAAACGTTATTTAAAATGATGTTAATAGAGCGTTCGTTCAACGTTATCTGGTCTTCAATACTGTTTTCAAAACGTTAGCACAAAAAAAATACATTTATTTGTAGCTTATCGTTCATGCGGCATTTTTTTTCTGAAACATTTACATTTTTTGCCGACTTTTGAAACCTACTTTTTTATGTTACTACTTATATTCGGAAGAACATGTAAAGTTCCCGTAACCTTCGCATAACCAAGAAAAAACTGATATTTAACATTTAAAGAACAGTCAGAAGTATCATTTTTTATAACGTAATGGGAAATGCTTGGAAAACATTCTTAGAAAGTATTTTAATTTCCATAAATCTGCATTTGATTATTTTTCATTGCAATAATCCATTGTTTTTTCTTATGTACATTAGGGTTTTATGTTGTTAAATAAATGGCTATTGTATAATTTTAGCGTTATCATGATGGTGTTTGTGTGTATGATACTGTGCACCTGTACATATTCACCTTACCTTGTGGAAAAGCTACATTACCCATGATTCTCTCTGTCTCTCAGCGTTGTACCCATCAGCCTTCCGAGTGAAGCGAGGGACGCCGGCTCTGATCAACCCAACGTTTCAGAAATCTGTGGAAGACGCCAGCCTTCTCTATGAGGTACTAACCCATATGACCCAACCCAACTCACAAATCTATCAGTTCAAGTTTATTTATAGCACTTTTCACAGTACATATTGTTTCAAAGCAGTCGTGCTTACAATGTTACAATTATTTCTCTAAGTTTCTTTATGGAGATATTAAGTCAATGTTAAACCCAGAGAATCCCAGCTAACAAAAGTATATTTTGCTAATGTTTGCATTAAGTTATTAAAACATTATTTCTGAATGTCCACTAAAAGTTTGTTGAAAAAAAAATATAGTTTTATGAATGTTAACCCTCGGGTGCTCTTATTTTATAAATGTATAAAATGTATATTTATAGCCTAATATAAACCTATATTTTAGTTTGATCATATTTTTTATTTAATATTTAGCATTTTTATGGGATTTTATGCTACTAAATTATATGTACGCTGTATTTATAATCCATTTATTCACTTTTTGAGTTAAAAAAAAGTCTTTCACAGTAGGTGACACAAAGTAAATGTATGAGGAGCATGTTTTTTTGTCCTAAGCTAAATCCCACCATTGTGATTTTTCCAATAATATTATCTTGAATGTCTTCATAAATATTATTTCTTCTAACAAGAACTTTTCCGGGGAGTGTAAAGTTTTCTGAGCAATGAAGCTGTCGTCCTGTGTGTTGTTTACCCGCAGTGTTTAATGTGATTGGCTGAATGAAGGAAGCGATCGATAGCTCAGCTCTTATTATCTCTTTATACGCTTGAGTTTGTTCAGTTATTGAGCTCTGCAATCTCTCAGATCCATCAGACTCACAGATGAACAACATCTCCGTTTAGACTCAATCCCAAATGCAGGAGTATTAATATTCTGTGTCTGCATGACTCCAGCTGATATCTGAAGACTGATGATCGGCCTCATCACACACACTGAAGACTGATTCAACAAGACATCAGCCTGAGCTCTGATATTCATCATCCATAACTGAGTCACTGAATCAATGCCGATGCCAATCAGGAGTTATTTTCTATGTGCTGCTTTTAAATCTGTGTTTTGAAAGACTGTGATATTAGCCATATTCCATCCACACGTTTTTATCTGCATTAAGTGATATCGAATGAAAAATGCCTTGTGGAAACAGTAAAATTCGATTGAATTTCATGAATATCGACTCAAATGAAATACAATCGGTCTCATGGGATTTTATCTTGATGGATAGGGTAGAGTGTGGGAAAACGCCCTCCTTAAGGAAAATGTGACATTACTGTGAAACGAAATAAATGTGACTAGAATTGCCATCCCAGTTTTGAGTGACTATGGCAGGAGTTATTGACCAAATATTAAAATTGCTCAACCTTCATAATAATTTTTTTTTTGACTGAAAATATTTTTGTACAAAGGGGGCGTTTTGCCCCAGCGGTGGGGTAAAACGCCCCCCAAGGTGGGGTAAAATGCCCCCTTCCTTACCAACCAGTTTTCTTCATAGATCAACAGCAAAATGAACATAGTTTTTAATCTCTAAAAGTAAAAGGCAAGTAATGCAACAACATGTGAATATATACCAATTAATCATTATTTCAGGAATGTAAAAATAGCCAAATTTCTAACATTTGAATATTTTTATTTCTACATTGGGCCTATATAGGGTTGATAATTGATGTAGTATTTGTTCACCACTATCATCAAGAAAAACAGAAAACCCTAAATAAATATTAAACATAAATTAGTATATTTATAGTGAAATATATTTCAAAAATGCATTAAAAGTCACTATGTTTTATCATTGGGTCACCTAACCCACTTCCATGTTGCATCCACCAAGCTAGCTAGCTAATGCTCACTTGAGGTAATTTTTTCATGTTTTGTTCAAATATCTTGATTTTACCGACTAGTTATACTGCATTAAATTGTAAAATAAAGACTTGTCTTTTTTTTTATTATTATTTTTTTTAAAAATATAATTATATTCCTTATAAATAACATATGCTCTCAAACTACAGACTTCACTATTTATCTATCATTGTGATATCACTGTCAACAATATTCTATTAAACACTTGTTTACTAATATCTGAAAATTATAGCACTTTCCATGTAATCCTCTTCTCTTCAAATACGTCGCTGGTGACAGCTTCTACGTGGAGATTTTTATATCCCCGTTGTCAACGTAGTGCATAGCAATAGTAAAAATATATCTTGATTCATTCTAGTGGTTATTTGGGGAAAAACGGGTGGGGGGCATTTTCCCCCACTCTATCCTATACGGCTTATGCGATAAACGCTGATGGAAACGTTATTATGGCGCGATCCATTTTGTCTAGCAAAACTTTGTTCGCAAATGTTTGCTTGAATGTTTTGCGAAAATGAATGGAAACACCTTAAAATGTCTCAAATCAATTTGATATACCAATTTGATCGCAAAACAGCATGTGACGTCATTACACACAGGTTTTTATTCGCTTTAATTAAAGCTGTTTGATGGAAACACACTTTCACCAAAGAACGTATATTTATATACGTGCTTCTATACTCTTTGCTTTCACCAGCTTTATTCGCATGAGTTGTTTTTTTACCGAACTTCAGATAATTCGATTGACAAGTGGATGGTACTATCAGGTGAAAACGTACTCGGTTACTAACGTAACCTCGGTTCTCTCTAGAGAGGGAACGAGTACTGCGTAATATCTTACGCTATGGGGAAACACTCTTTCCTCGAGATATTGAAGCCAAAAATTACCCTTAATTTTTTTAATCATGCAAAACGCTTTTGCAGCAGCAAGCAGACAAGGGCGAAACAGCTCGCGCGCCCATTGGCTGCCTCGCTGGAAAAGCTGCAGCCTATCGAGTGAAGGCACTGCGTGACGTAATGACGAATGAAGACGCTTCGCGCTCATTCCGTCATGTCCCGCCAGTATAGGCGTGGTCTCGCCCTATAAATACCCCTCGATAGCTGTATTTCTCTGATTTTGTACACCGAAGCGAACCAGAGCATAGTCCAAGCACGGCAAGATACGCAGTACTCGTTCCCTCTCTAGAGAGAACCGAGGTTACGTTAGTAACCGAGTACGTTCTCTTACGAGAGTATCTCTCGTACTGCGTAATATCTTACGCTATGGGGACACCATACAAAACGCCGTGCGGACAGGGATCCAACACCAGAGTCCCGGGGCCAAGCCCGGGGCGCATCTAGTGCACAATCACCACAACTCACACAGAGTAGAGGAGGAGAGGCTAGAAGCATCACTCCTTCATAAAAGTCCCGTAGGGGTACCGACCCGTAGGGGTACACATAGCCGCATTGGCGGCCAATAAGCCCGAAGTTCAGACCGCCAAAAGCTTAGCTTGTAAGGCGGGCACCTCCAGGTTATAGTACTTGATAAATGTCGACGGCGAGGCCCAGCCCGCAGCCGTACAGATATCCTGCAGGGAGACCCCGCTATACCATGCCCACGACGAGGCCACGCCTCTCGTGGAGTGCGCTTTGACACCCAATGGGCACCGCAGGCCCCTGGAAGTGTAAGCCAGCGCTATGGCATCCACTGTCCATCTGGATAGGCTCTGTTTTGAAGCGGCGAGTCCCTTAGAACGGCCGCCAAACAACACGAAAAGCTGCTCGGTCTGTCTGAACTCAGCCGAGCGGGACACATAAGCCCTTAACGCCCTGACAGGGCAAAGGAGACTCGCGTCCCTCTCCTCATCGAGAACCGGAAGGGCTGACAGGGAAATTACCTGGGCCCTAAACGGTGTATTGAGGGATTTCGGCACGTAGCCGTGCCTCGGTTTGAGTACGACCTTTGAGTCGTTAGGCCCAAACTCCAGACATGACGCGCTTACAGAAAGCGCCTGTAAGTCCCCTACACGCTTCACTGAAGCGAGAGCCAATAGAAACACCGTCTTAAGGGACAGGTGCTTCATGTCCGACAGCTGGATCGGCTCAAACGGGGCGCCTTTCATGGCCTCCAAGACCGTGGAAAGGTCCCAAGCCGGGACTGAAGGGGGCCTGGGAGGGTTTAACCTCCGAGCTCCTCGTAGGAAACGCACGACTAAGTCGTTTTTCCCCAGTGACTGGCCAGACACCGGTTTAGCAAACGTTGCTATGGCCGCCACGTAAACTTTGAGCGTGGATGGGGTCCTTCCCTTATCCATCAGCTCCTGAAGGAAGGCAAGCACTTCCTTAACCCCGCAGTCCACAGGTGAAAAGCCACGGGCTCGACACCAAGTAGAGAACACCGACCATTTCGAGGCATAGAGCCGTCTGGTAGACGGAGCTCTAGCCTGCGCGATCGTGTTTAGCACTCCTTCCGGGAGGCTAGCGGGTACCCGTTGATGGCCCATGCGTGCAGGGACCACAGTTCCAGGCGAGGATGCAAAATCGAGCCCTCCGCCTGAGAGAGGAGATCTCTCCTCAACGGTACAGGCCACGGGGCAGTGCTGGCCATCCGCATCAGGACCGGAAACCAAGCCTGGTTCGTCCAGAGCGGAGCTACAAGCAGCACTGGGCATCCATTTTCCCTGATCCGTTCCAACACCTGAGGCAGGAGCGAGACAGGGGGAAAAGCATACAGGGGACCGCTGGGTCAAGCATGGGCCAGCGCGTCCCTGCTTTTCGAGAAGAATACTGGGCAGTGAGCGTTCTCGCGGGACGCGAACAGGTCCACCTGCGCTCTGCCAAACGTTTCCCACAGCAGCTGGACCGTCTGCGGATGCAGCGACCATTCTCCTGTCGGGACGTTGTCTCTGGACAGCTTGTCTGGACCCGTATTCAGGTGCCCAGGCACGTGCGCCGCTTTCAGAGAAAGGAGGTTGCGCTGGGCCCAGACCAAGAGGGGTTCCGCCAGCCTGCAAAGGCGTGTGGACCCGATGCCGCCCTGGCGATTTATGTACGCCACCACTGACATGTTGTCCGACCGGACCAATACGTGGTGGCCTATTATCTGGGGACAGAAGCGCCTTAGCGCTTTGTCGACTGCCATTAATTCCAAGCAGTTTATGTGAAGGAGCTTCTCCCGTACTGACCATAGGCCAGCTAGTGGTCTGCCCTCGAGCAGCGCTCCCCGCCCCGATGTGGAGGCGTCCGTAGACACCACCTTCACACCCGAGGCGATCCCCAGACTCACACCTGACTGATACCAGTCGGTCACTTTCCACGGTTTCAGAGCTGAAACGCACTGAAGGTCGACCCTGAGGCGAAATAGACCTGCGGTCCACGCCCTGGGGGAACTCGTGCTTTTAGCCATAGCTGCAGTGGGCGCATGCGGAGCAGGCCCAACTGGAGTACGGAGGCTGCTGAGGCCATCAGACCCAGCATTTTCTGAAACCTTCTGAGCGGGACTATAGAGCCGTGGCGGAAGGATCTCGCGACGTGCTGAATATTCAATCCGCGCTCCGGTGACAGGCGTGCTGTCATGGATAGCGAGTCCAACACTGTTCCCAGAAGGAAATTCTCCGACTGGGGAGCAGTGAGCTTTTCGCCCAATTGACTGTAAGGCCCAGCTCCTCGAGGTGCTCGAGTAATGCGGCCCTGTGTTCTATGAGCTCCGTTCGTGAACGAGCTAGAATCAGCCAATCGTCCAAGTAGTTCAAAACTCGCATGCCCCGAAGTCTCAGGGGGGCGAGGGCCGCGTCCATGCACTACGTGAACGTACGGGGTGCTATGGACAGGCCGAACGGCAGGACTGTGTATTGATATGCCTGGCCCTCGAAGGCGAATCTCAAGAATCGCCTGTGATGGGACGCTATTTGTATTTGAAAATAGGCGTCTTTCAGATCTGTTGACATGAACCAGTCTCCTTGGCGCACTTGCGCGAGGATTTTCCTGGTCGTAAGCATTCTGAACTGGCGCTTCCCGAGCGTTCTGTTCAGCAGTCGCAGATCTAGAATGGGTCTGAGCCCACCATCTTTTTTTTAGTACCAGAAAATATCTGCTGTATAAGCCCCCTTCGCCCTGAGATAGAGGTTCTATAGCCCCTTTTCTCAGTAGTTTCGCTATCTCGGCTCGAAGTAGATGAAACACTTCGCTATACACCGTAGTTTCGACTCGCGCCGTATAACGGCGGGGGCGTCGAGCGTACTGTAGCGAACAGCCTCTCGTTATAGTGTTCAACACCCATTCTGATACCCCGGGAAGCCTTGACCACGCATCTGCGTGAATAGCTAGGGGTAGAATGAAATCTGGGCTCTGGCCGCGGCAGGACGGCGGCTCGAGAGCCCCTGTGTACTGGGAACACAGCACCGTGTTTACAGCGTTCGAGGCGGGGGGCACGCTGATCACAGCGGGCAGCCTGGCCGCGCTCAGCTTCTCTATGGCGGGACGCGCAGAGAAAGCGAGCGGGGCGAATCCTGTGGGATTCGGCGCGTGTGAGGGAATGTGGGCACATTTACTAATGCGGCACATTTACTACACTGAGAATACTGTCAGCTCGCGCGACTAAATCACTGCTGTGTATACAGCGTGCGAGGCGCGCGCTGATCAAAGCCGGCAGCCTGGCCGCGCTCAGCTTCTCTGTGACGGGTTGTGCAGAGAAGACGAGCGGGGGTGAATCCCGTGAGATTCGGAGTGTCTGTGAGAAATGCGGGCGCGAGACAGCGGGCACATTTTCTGCACGGAGAATACTCGGCTCGCGCCGACTGAATCAACGCTGTGTTCACAGCGTGCGAGGTGCGCGCTAATCACAGCGGGCAGCCTGGCCGCGCTCAGCTTTTCTGTGACGGGTTGTGCATAGAAAGCGAGCGGGGGTGAATCCCGTGGGATTCGGCGTGTCAGTGAGGAAATGCGGAACAGCGGGCACATTTACTGCACTGAGAACACTGTCGGCTCGCGCCGACTAAATGAGTGTTAGTTTCGTTTTTACAGAAACCAAGGGACACGCATCGTGTAGTGTAAGCGGGCATTGTATGGGCGCGTTCACTACATTTTCTGCACAACCAACATGAGTTGGTTTTATTTGTGCTAGCCCTGCACCGTGGCGGGCTGTGTCTGGGTGTGGGAATGGGCACTGGGACGTGGGCATTCTTACAACACTCGTAACACCATCGGCCGTGGCCGGAACACCAGAAAATGCACTCTTTATTGGATTTATCTGGGTAGCCATAGAAACAGCTTTTGTGCGCAGGCAAGCGGGCTGAGACACCGGCTGCTTCACTGCGAAATACACTGGGACAGCCACAACGCATGGAACTGAACGAGCGAGAAGTTTTGGTGGAAATCCGGCCGCAGCGGGATCTGAACACCGTCACTTTCCTAGAGAGACTAGGAAGGCCTTGAGACCTCGGGCTTTACCTCAATCCTCGGCCGGGGCCCGCGCTGAGGGGGGCGGCGTCCAGCAGAGCGAGAGCGCGGTGTTTGATCTCGGGCCTGGCGGCGCTGCTAGTTAGCCGAAACGACGGCCTTTGTGCGCAGGCAAGCGGGCTGTGGAACCAGCTTGCTCACTGCGAAATACACAGGAACAGTCACATTGCTTGGAACTGAACGAGCGAGAAGTTTTGGTGAAAATCCGGCCGCAGCGGGAACTGAACACCGTCGCTTTCCTAGAGAGACTAGGAAGGCCTTGAGACCTCGGGCTTTATCTCAATCCTCGGCCGGGGCCCGCGCTGAGGGGGGCGGCGTCCAGCAGAGCGAGAACGTCGAGGAACACGGAGCGCTCAGCTTCCGTCATCTCGGATAGCGTTAGCCACAAATGTATCTCACCATTCAGGCCGATGTAATCCACGGCTTGAGAGAGCGGACGCATCGGCTCAGTTTCAATGCCGTCTCCGGTAAGTTTGTCGAGCTCAAGTGCGGACGCGGCGGCAGACGGCGGCCGCTGTCCGTCTGGGAGCGACTCGAGCGAAGCCGGCGAAGCTGGCGGGCGAACCGGCGAGCTTTGGCGGGCTGGAAATAGCTCGGGCGCGCGCAGGGCGCGGCGCTTCTTGCGGCGCGGCATCACGGCGGGCTGGGATGCGGGCTCGGAGAACGAAGCTAGGCGAGTCCGCAGAGTCTCCATAGGCAAGCGTTCAATATGATGGCATCCGCCGTCAGCGAGCGCGGTGGCCGCGTGATCCTCACCCAGGCAGGACACGCAGATGACGTGGCGGTCCTCGTCGCTGAGTGGGGCTCGGCAAGAACCACAGGAAGGCATCTTTAAAAAGACGCAGCTCTTTTAGAACAGTAGAAATGGGTGTTGCGTCACGTAAGCAAACACACACACACTTAGCAGAGTAAAAGGATATAGTACGCCGGAAAGCGCAGCAGGTACGGCAGTTGAAGGCGGCTGGGCCAGCGACTTCAGAAGATGGCACGTCCCGCTGAGAAGGCTACAAGTCAACGGCGCGGCTTCTCACTCTGGATCCCGCGATGCATGAGCTTCGCGTGAAGAATGAAAAATCAGAGAAATACAGCTATCGAGGGGTATTTATAGGGCGAGACCACGCCTATACTGGCGGGACATGACGGAATGAGCGCGAAGCGTCTTCATTCGTCATTACGTCACGCAGTGCCTTCACTCGATAGGCTGCAGCTTTTCCAGCGAGGCAGCCAATGGGCGCGCGAGCTGTTTCGCCCTTGTCTGCTTGCTGCTGCAAAAGCGTTTTAGGGTAAATTAAGGGTAATTTTTGGCTTCAATATCTCGAGGAAAGAGTGTTTCCCCATAGCGTAAGATATTACGCAGTACGAGAGATACTCTCGTAAGAGAACTTCAATATTGATCAGTCCTTCCATAAAAATGTGGAGTTTTTTTGTGATTGTTGCGGTGTAAAATCCTTGATTATGCGGCACGTTTCTTTAAAAAATTGCGATGGAATATGCGGATATTTATGCGATGAAATTACGGGAACTTGTAAAAACTGCGGTTTGATGAAAAAGAGAGAAAAGTGATTCCCCTGTTCCCTGTTCTCACTAGGCTACTACCTTAATGTAAAGAGTCATTTCTTATTACTTCCTATGATAAGCAAGCACACTACATCACAGAAAGTGCTGGAATATTTCAGTTCATCTTGTTTTATTTCAGATCTTGATAAACACATCAAACTTACAAAACATTGATGAGTCAAACAAGTTCTGGAGCTTTACAAAAGGAATATGCTACAACTTCTGGAAAAATGAAGAAATAAAATATAAATAAATAAAATGTGTGCTTCCTGTTTTACAGCTTTTCGATGATCACGTCGCGTAATTACGTCACTTCATAACGTTCCCATGGCAACAGGGAAAACGGCGGCTCTTGTGTGAAGCAAACGCAAAAAATTTTAACTTTCTGCTGAGATATATGTGACTTTTTCGCAACGAAAATGCGGGGATTATGCAATTATGAAATGCACGCCCCGCATATTTTGCGCGGAAATCGGCAATTTATGCGGCGTAGCCTATTTAAAAAAATGCGTCCCCCGCATATTTTTGGCTGATTATGCATTGAATAGGCTATATGCACGCATAAGTTCCGCATTTGACGCAAGGATGCTCTTCTCTTTATTAAAGCGGAGGAAAACCGAGGAAAACTGGAATATTGCAGAGTCTTCAAAATGTACTGTCCTCCCGTCTTTGAAGCGAAACTTTCATATGTTTAGATGTAATTTTATATATAGTTATGTTTGTTTAATATAATTTTAAAAAGAAGCATAAACACAACGAGGGGTGTCTGTTTTGTCTGTTTTTGTGACTAAAGTTTCTTTAGTATAACCATGGAGTATAAAATTCAATATAAATTCTTGGTATTGCATTGGACTCTACGATCGGCGGAAGTGATCGAGCATCCTTAGACCTTCACCGGAAATACCGCCGTGCAGAGAGCCCATTATGCGATCACATAATCACGTTTTTCTGGAGGAACTGTGTAGAGCTGCTTCATAACTGAATCTAATTTGCTTCATAAATGATATGTTGCAGCATTGACACTGTTATTGAACTGAACTGAATCAACATTCAAATGAATTCAGCTGAATAATGACACTTGACGCTTTCCAGCATTCTCTCAACGTTATGAACAAACATTCTTCCAGTAATGATGAAAAAAAACGTATAAAAAATAAAATAATGTCAAAGTTGTAATAATGTTCTCAAAATGCTACCAACGTAATTTATACATCATTCATGGAAGGTTTTTTTCTGAAATGTTTCAGTTCATCAGTTCACGTTCATCTGTTTTTTTATGTCGTAATTAAAGTTTTTTTTAAATGTTACTACTTTTTACTACTTTACTATTATTTTACAAGGGGTGAACATGCTGTGTGGTTCAACGCAAAGTGAGACGGGTGCTCACTCTATTTGCCTGTGTTGTTTTACAGGTGTTGTTGTCGGGCGCGTACATGGACGCATCACGCGGGACGCTCCACATATCCGATCGGGAACTGGCGTCCATGCGAAAGCTTGAGGTTCTGGAGGTCCTGTGTGAAGACGTGCTTCCCAGAAGCCTCTCTGAGATCCGGCGTCTCAGTGCGCAGCTGTCAGTGCGTCGGGGATCTCTGCGGATGGAGGACTTCGAGCGGACGGTCCTCACGATGGTGTTTACTGCACAACAACTACAACACACTGACCCAGGCCACCAGAGGGAGCTGTGGGCAAACGCTCTCCTACAACTATATCAAGCCATTAAAGAAGACCTGCGGCCACAAACCACTTAATGAGAGGAGCATCCGGTCTCTTAAATCTGACTTTAACTGCTATTCCTCGACTGGCCACTAGAGACAGGCTGCAAAAAAGAGTCAATCCCATAGACCTCCATGTTAAAATGCCCAACTTTACAGCAGAAAAAAACATGTTTACAGTCTGGTACAAAAGGTGTTTTTGGTCTATATAACTAATTTTGCCATTCATGACAATTGTGAGGGCAGTGATTTTTTTTATAACTCATCCGTTTAATTAAAATTAAGCCTTAAAGTTGTGTATAATTAAGGGCGTGGCTACTTGAGTGACATGTGGACTGCCGCTGATGTCACTACTAGCGTTTGTTTGCTGTTAGCATCACGTCACCTCAGCTAATCCGCCTCGATGTACATTTTTGTTTCACTTTAAGCTTCAAAAATGCTCTTCAGAAACCTACGAGTGACGTCAAGGACATTTTTTTTACAATCTACGGTCTCATATCACTAACCCACTGCTTCTCAACCCTTAGAGATCGCAGATATCACGGGAAAACAATGCAAAAATGCAAATAATAAAATGCATGTAGTCATGTAGAGCTACTCAAATTAGACAACAATTGCAATGCAATTTATATTTATTTTAGGCCTACATAATATTTGCTAATAACTCTAAATATACTTGCAAAATAAGCAGAATTATAATTTAGATACCAACTTCTTAATGATAGTCCAAGACAGCAACATAGTGTTGGACATTATGTTGCTTTCTAGGGTATTTTTCACAAATAAGTTGGTTTTGTGTATGTTTTCGGCCCGGTGGTAAATCTGGTTCCATATTCATAATCAGGGCATATTGCAGGTTAGAGGACCCAAATTAGTCAATGTATAGAAAAATAATGTAGTAACTAGATTTTCTTTAAAATATACTTATAAATACACTACATTAGCACGTTTTTGTGAGACATTTTTTCGGTTGAGAAGCATTGACTGTCGGGCATCTGTAATTACAGTCTGGTCTGATGAATATGAAATGCTTCTTAAAGACTGTGTTTGCATAAGTTCACCTTCATATTCTCTGCATGTGTGTTTTCTGGGTCTGCAGGATGAGCTCTAGTGTCCTTGTGAGGCTTGTCGTTTTTCCTGAGATAATATGAATATCCGAATATAATCATTATCACGTCCTTGACCGTGTTTCCCTGTCATCTTCACCTGAAGTTTTCCCGGCGGCACATCAAAACCTGCTGAGATGTGTGTGTGTGTGTGTGTGTGTGTGTGTGTGTGTGTGTGTGTGTGTGTGTGTGTGTGTGTGTGTGTGTGTGTGTGTGTGTGTGTGTGTGTGTGTGTGTGTGTGTGTGTGTGTGTGTGTGATTGCGATGCTGTGAGAATGTGACTGACATTAAAGTTCAAACTTCACAGCTCCTCGGCTGCATTATAAGAGCCTCTACATATGACTGGGGTTTTCATTTCACTGGTGTTTTATTGTGTTATTGAACACCTCAGGCAGTGCTTCAGCTTCTGCCACCTCAGAAACAACATTAAGACTGAATGAGATGATGATGATGAACAAATGATCAAAACACAGTGGATCCAGACTCACAACAACCTCCATGTGTGTGTGTGTGTGTGTGTGTGTGTGTGTGTGTGTGTGTGTGTGTGTGGAGAATGTGTGTGTGTGTGTGTGTGTGTGTGTGTGTGTGTGTGTGTGTGTGTGTGTGTGTGTGTGTGGTGTGTGTGGTGTGTGTGTGTGTGTGTGTGTGTGTGTGTGTGTGTGTGTGTGTGTGTGTGTTGTGTGTGCGAGTGTGTCTGTTATGCGGCAATAGTGTCATCTACAGGCCACAGATAAGCAACAGATAAGTTTTGTGGCCAATATTACATATACCGTGTGTGTGTGTGTGTGTGTGTGTGTGTGTGTGTGTGTGTGTGTGTGTGTGTGTGTGTGTGTGTGTGTGTGTGTGTGTGTGTGTGTGTGTGTTTTAAGACTTTTTTGTAAGCCTAATGTCACTGTTAAAAATGTTTGTTTTCATATGAGATGTTTCTCCGATTTTTGACACTTTATGTTTTAAAAAATAATACTTATAAACGTTTTTAAATAATGATTATACACAACTGTATTGTTTTTTTTTTTTCAAACAATTTATGTTGTTTTGTAACTTTTTCTTCTAAATAAGTGAATAATACATCGCTCTGGTGATTAATTACGGATGGATGAACGGACACAGATAGATAGATAGATAGATAGATAATAGATAGATAGATAGATAGATGATAGATAGATAGATAGATAGATAGATAGATAGATAGATAGATAGATAGATAGATAGATAGATAGATAGATAGATAGATAGATGAAGTGATAGATAGATAATAGATAGATAAACTAAAACAAATATGGCACAAAAAAAAACTGACACCGTTTGAATATATGGGCTACAGAGCCACTATAAAATTAACTTTACATTCATTGGACATTAATTTCATGAGTTTAAGTTAAACTCTGGTATTTATCTGGTTTAGTATTTTTTTAATCCGTTTTATTTTGTCACATTTATTTTTCTTTGAGGTGAATAATGTTGTTTTTGTGATCAGGCACGTTTCGGGGCGCCACATTCAGGGGTCCTAATATTGAAAACTATCAGGCGGCGTCATTTACAGACTTAACTTATGAATATTAACACAAGCGCATGAGGTAAGACTGACATTTCATTCTAAATACCAATGTGTTTACATCAACGACAGAAAATATCTTCGTTCCTGTAATTTCCGTCTGTTTTGTGGCTTAAACGTGTTATATTTGACAAATGAGCGGCCTCACGACAGCTAACGGCTAATGCTAATTCATAAACACGCAGCCACACATTCAATCGCTTCATTAAAATAATTCAATTTCTGTTATAAACGGACTGCATATCAAAAAACCGACATTATATTAGGATGACAGTGGCAGACATTATTTATACGGGTTATTTATTCTGATTTTTTTATCACAGCTGTTGATGTTTATATATGTGTTTGTTCAGTCGTTGTGTTGTTATTGAGAGACTTATTAGGTTATATAACGACACATTCAGCGGTTGAACTTCTGAAGAGTGTGTTAATTTGTTATTTGAGTATGTTAAAGAGAGGGTGTGTGTGTGTGTTTCCGGTGGTTTGGGCCGACAGTATCACGAACCCGCACGTGCTTCTGAGCAAATATAATCTTTATTCCTGATCTGAGGTGTTGGGTTCTGCCTCTCTGCAGAGTTTATTATTAATTAATCAAACACACACACCTGTGCCAGCTGATCACCTGATCATGATTGTCAGGTGTGTGTGTGTGAGGAGGCGTGGCACTAAACCTGATCTGTCCTGCGTCAGTGTTTGGGTGTCTCACAAAACCAAGAATGCAAAGAACGGACTTGTGTTCTCCTTGCTAGTTGTTCTTGGAAGAATGAACTTGCAAGGTGACGAGCACACAGAACCTGCTGACAGTTTGAGACGATGAGTTCTTGCGGAACGAGATATTTTAGAAAACACCACTCTGCCTCTTCATAAAAAAAAAAAAAAATCTTAAACATATTAGCCTAAATGGCCACACAATTGTGGTTCAGGCAACGTGTACATTAATTATCTTCACTGCATATTTATAACAACATGAAATATTAAAACACAACCCTGCTTCTTTTTTTATTTTATTTAAAAAATATGAAACATTCTTGATTTTTATTGCCATTTGTCAAAGAGAGACAGAGTTGTGTCATTTTAATATAAAAAATATATCTATTTTAAAGTATATAAAATAAAAGAACAACCCTGTCTCTTTTTGTTGAATGTCATTTTTACTGATCAATAATATCCAGTATAAAGGTATAAGAAGCTAACTTACAATGAGAAATTAAGCAAACAAATAGGCTACAAAGTTAAAGTTAAATATCATAAATATATAAAGTTATGAAACTTCACTTTGCCCTCAGCCAAAACGATTTGCCATGGAACAAATATAGATTAATGAGTGAGACCAAAGATCGACACAAGACGAATATACGTCATGTTTAGAGACATCAGAGCCAGCGGCAAACTTCAGAAGCACAAGCCGAGGAAAAGCTGTTCTAGTCAGGTTAATGAGCCCTGAACGCCCGCTGATCTCACAACTCCGAAAACGTCAGATACATTTTTCAAATAGGCGCTATCTTTATAAACAAACCACAGATTTGAGCTTTAAACAACTACATTCTCGCCTGAAACGCTCTTAAAATTACATTTCATGACACAATAACAGTAGTATTTTGATAATACACGGTTTTCTCCTCTGGTATTGACGCTTGCTGGTTGGTGCGAGATGCATTGTGGGATACATGGCTGTCTCAAGTCCGCACAAGTCACCTCTCGATGCATCCTCGGTAAACGGGGCGGATCAAGAACACATCCGGGGAGTTGAACTGTTCTTGGCTAGATGTGAACTTTGAATTGGGACAGTACTTGGGCAGCGACTGATGACTGAGTCCACAAGAACACAAGTACAGACAAGAACGCACATTGAGAAACGGCCTTTCTGTTTTATAAGCACTTTTTCTGTGGATGAAATACCAGGATAACTAATGCATTGATTGGACAACATGTGCATTTTGCAACCAAAACAGTCTGGGACACATTTCCCATGATGCAGTAGTAACCATACAGATTATTCAGATTGTGCCTTTTTTCTATGCAAGAAAAGTAATATGTTTTAAAAAAAGTATGCAATATGCAAAATTTGATTAAATGTGTCAATTATTTTTTTTAAAAACTATTGCTAGTGCAACATTTTATTACAAGTCCAAAATCATATAAAAAGTACAATAAAAGTCATATACAGTATAATTTTCAGTGCAAAATTGTTTGAGTGCAATTAAAAAAAGATTATCAGATTATCCAGATTGTGCCTTATATAATATTTTTCTTTGCAAGATTTGTTAAAAGTGAATAAAAAAACAGTATGCAATATGCAAAATTTGATTAAATGTGCAGAATATTAAAACTTTTACTTGTGCAAAGTTTTATTACAGGTGCAAAATCATATAACAATTTAAATAAAGTCATATACAGTATATTTTTCAGTTCAAAATTGCTTAAGAGTGGAATTAAAAAAAATTCTGATTATCCAGATTGTGTGACAAAATTTGTTAAAAGTGAAAAATATTTTTTAAAAACAGTATGCAATATACACAATTTGATTAAATGTGCAATATATATATATATAAAACTATAACTACTGCAAAATTGTATTACAAGTGCAAAATAATACAAAAGTAAAATAAAAAAGTCATATATAGTATTTTATTCAGTGCAAAATTACTTAAGAGTGCAATAAAAAAAAGATGATCAGATTATCCAGATTGTGCCATATATAATATTTTTATATGCAAAATTTGTTAAAAAGTGAAAAATATTTTTTTAAAACAGTATGCAATATGCAAAATTTTATTAAATGTGCAAGATATTAAAAAAAACTTTATTACTACTAGTGCAAAATTTTATTCCAAGTGCAAAATCATAAAAATAAAAAAGTCATATACAGTATATTTTTCAGTGCAAAATTGCAATTAAAAAAACGTAAATGCACAAATTTTTATCATATGCTAAATTTGATTAAGTGTGCAAATGCAAAATATTATTAAACACAGTATGCCGAATGCAACATTTTTTAAAACTGCCATATACCGTATATATTTGAATGCAAAATTTGTTTAAAAGTGCCAAATATTATTTGTACAACAGTACAGTGCAGGATTCTAGTGCTCCTATTCCAAACACAGCGCTGGACTTTTACTTGTGCAGTTATTCTCAGATATTGTTTAATGTGCGGTATTGTTATGTTTTGCAGTAGCAGCATGCCTGCAGAACGCAAGAAGTCCGTCAACATGGAGGAGAGAGAGACCGGCTCCTTCAGCAACAAGGACAGAGACGCCACCGCCTCCCGTGAGAAGAGCAAAGACGACAGCAAGATGAGCGGAAAGAAGGACGGAGGCAAGACAGCGGAGGACAAGAAGAGACGGGCTGAGGAGGAGAAGAGGAAGAAGGAGGAGAAGGAGCGGAAGAAGAAGGAGGAGGAGAAGCAGAGAGCAGAGGAGGAGCAGAGGAAGAAAGAGGAGGAGGAGAAGAGACAGCAGGAGGAGCAGGAGAAGAAGCTGCTGGAGGAAGAAGCTAAACGACAGAAAGAGGAAGAGGCAGCGCAGCTGAAGTAAGAGTGTGCGATTCTCCGATCCAAAGCTGTTTCTATGCATGCAAACACACCATCAGATTCTCACATTTAGTTCAAAAACTCATCAAATGAAATCAGTGTCTGTAAAATCCAGAAGGGACACAGAAACTGCGACTGGGTGTACTTGCACTATAAGATATGCTAAAATGCTAAATTTTGTTTTACATTATGTGTGTAAATGAATAGAGTTGGATTTGCTGCTGGAAACCCAATGAACAATAGAGACACCAGAATAACAATATTCATAATTCTGAAGCTGAAAATACAGAATTATTTTAGATGAATAGCCTATGCTTTCACTGACTAGATATATTTAAAATAATGTAGGACACTTTTTACTGATAACAGACATTTGGCATTATCAGGACCCACAAATATCCCCCCATTGCATTATTATGCATTAAGTAAGTAAAATGTATTTATACAGCGCCTTTCACAAGCTATGTTTCCATCCACACGTTTTTATCCGCATTAAGTGATATCGACTAGAGGTCGACCGATTCATCGGTTTTGCCGATTAATCGGCACCGATAGTTGATTGGTGAAACTATCGTTATCGGCAAAAATCCACACCGATAGTTTTTCCGGGTTGCATCTGTTGCTGGAGCGGCTGAGAAGTGCGCGCGGTCATTACACAGCACTAGCGCGCTGAAGAGACTGCTGGCATTATACAGAGCGAGAGCGGCCTCTAGAGGACAAATAATAAACTATCACTGGCTGAGTTGTTTACGCGCGCAGCACGGACCACGGAGAGAACACGCAGCAGAGAGAGCGCCGCTGACACTTCAGACTCGCATTTAAAACAGTCAGCGAAACGGTATGAATACATAACACTAAAGTACATATTGCCATATCATTATAAAGTAATTCTTATATTGACTAGATGCTGCATCAGCAAAGAAAGAACAGTAGTTTGGCGTCGAGGCTGTGAGGACCAGTGTTGCCACAGTTACTTTGAAAAAGTAACTAAGTTACTTTACAAGTTACTTGATTTTAAAAGTAACTAAGTTACTTTACAAGTTACTTGATTTTAAAAGTAACTAAGTTACTTTACAAGTTACTTTTATTAGTTACATTCAGCAGTTGCCGACAACACCCCCGCCACCTCAACATAAAAATGACAACCGGTTTTGCCAACACTCACTTTATTGGAAGTGTATTTTTAACAGTAATATCAAGAATCTATCTCCTGACATTTAAAGTTGAACTTAAAAACTATAAAATATATATTGTTTTTTTTTGTTTTTCTTGACCCTGTAATTTAGTAACTGTAGAACACGTTAACTGTAATTTTGCGTATATGATGAAATTAATACAATTTCTTGTCAATCTATGTCTATTTTAATGTGAACAATGCGCTGCCACTTTAATTCAGCACGGTGCAGCACAGCAAAAATAGACTCGGTGCGGAAACGATCTCTGCACTGCTGTATACTCACGCACCTGGAACGGATCGACGGACCGCACCCGCGTGCAGTGTGAAAGCTCTAACCTGTTAACATGGGTACGGGAAAAAATATGCACTGCAAACGGAGACAAGTATGTGTGAAACGGGCGTAAGTTTGACTGTGCGGTGCTGCGACTCCATATGTTTTTTCAAATTCGACGAAGTGTTTCTGTAGGTAGATAACACTTTGTCGCCACCAGCACAGAGTTACAACGGACCTTAATGTTGCCATCTTTAGCTGACAGACACAAACTCAAAATAGTGACTGTATTTCCAGCTAGAAAAAGCGCATCTCTCTCCTCCCTCCATTGTTGTTTACGTTTGTGTCGCTGCGTGGTACATACACGTGACGTGAACCTCATGCTGAAAACGTGACTTGTCGCGCACACTCCCCGAGATGCAAGAAGAAATAAATATATTTAATATATAACTTTAATCTGATTACTGGTTTTGAAATAGTAACGCGTTAGATTACTCGTTACTGAAAAAAGTGGTCAAATTAGAGTAACGCGTTACTAAGTAACGCGTTACCGGCATCACTGGTGAGGACTCTAACCTTACCTCAGTCAAGCGGTTTAAACAATGTGACAAAAACACACGCAGACCTGACCCAAATGTTTTATGGCGCAATTGTTATCATCTATTTGCATTATTTTATATCCGGCTGGTCACTTTTATGCATTCATTAGCCGACGAAGTTGCATATTTAAAACTAGTGACGTGATTGCTTTCTCAACATTGATATGTTCATGCAGCCGACAGAAACAAACAAATCATAAACGTGTTCAATTTAAGATCGTTTTAATCACTACAATACATCTTGTTATTTTGATTAGATAATTATCAAGTGTTCTAAAATAGAAGCAAATAAAGTGAGAGACTATATAGGCTAAATTACGTATACATTATACAGGTCTTTATTACATTTTAATGGCTATCTTTAAGCACGACTCTTTGGAATTATATGAAATGGTAGCACTTTACAATAAGATTCCATTTTTAGCATTAACTAAGATTAATACAAGTTGTAGAAGAATTATTCATTGTTAGTTTATTTCAATTTATTTTATTTACTAATGCATTTGAAATGGAGTTTTAATTCTTATTTTATTTGTTATTACCTTAATGTACTATGAACTAACATGAATGATAAAGTTATAATTGTATTGCTCATATTAATACATGCAGTAAAAACGTATATTGCATAGTGCATAGTTCATGAAAGCTAGCTAATACATCCTTGTTTACAAATGGGACTTGCAACGTGTTACTTATGAAATGTTTCTAGGTTATAGCTTTGAAATCTGTAATATTTTAATGTTTAAATTATTTTCTGTATAAAGTTTTTATATATTAATATTTATATATTTATTTAATTTAGCACATTTCAGTTCAGCACTGTTTTATTGTGAGTATTATGTTTGTTTTTAATCCAGCATCCATTTAAAAAAATATCGGTTGAATTATCGGTTATCGGCATGTACGGTCAAACCTAAATATCGTTATCGGTAAAATCCACTATCGGTCGACCTCTAATATCGACTGAAAAATGCCTTATGGAAACAGTAAAATTCCATTGAATTTCATGAATATCGACTCAAATGAAATGCGTTCGGTCTCATGGGATTTTATCTTGATGGATATACGGCTTATGCGATAAACGCTGATGGAAACGTTATTATGACGCGATCCATTTTGTCTAGCAAAACTTAGTTTGCAAATGTTTGCTTGAATGTTGTGCAAAAATGAATGGAAACACCTTAAAATGTCTCAAATCAATTCGATATACCAATCTGATCGCAAAACAGCATGTGACGTCATTACACACAGGTTTTTATTCGCTTTAAAGCCGTTGGATGGAAACACACTTTCTTCAGCTTTATTCACATGAGGTTTTTTACCGAACTTCAGATAATTCGATTGACAAGTGGATGGAAACTTGGCTACAGACTAAAGTCACAAAGCGCTTTACAATAGACAAAAATGGATAAAAAATAAAATAAAACAGATAAAATTATCTATATATATAAAGTACAGAGATTACCCAAAAGCTAACCTGAACAAATGAGTCTTCACTTGTCCCCTAAAACTGTCCTCATTCTCAGCAAAGCTAATACTGGTTGGCAAAGCATTGCATAGTCTGGGACTGGGTGCCATAGCGGCGAAGGCTCTATCCCCACATGTGTTTAAACGAGTGCGTGGCATAGAGAGCAGATTTTGATTATTAGACCTGAGAGACCGGAACGGGGTATGAAAATGAATTATGTCAGCAAGATAAGCAGGGGCCTGGCCATGGAAAGCCCTATAGACCAATTTCGAGCCGACGTCACAGTTACGTCACGGCGCTGGAGGCAAAACGAAGGGAAAACTGCATGTGGCCAATACAAACCAGCACAGACTCGGCTACATAATAAGGAGCTTAAATTGTTATTATTATTATTATTAAATGTCATCTTGTTGTGTTGTTGGGTGCAAGAATCAATGAAAAATGAGTATGGTGTATCTGGAATTTTTATTTCTAGAAAATATTCACATCATTAAAATTGCACCGTGATGTCACTCTTTACATTGTCGTCTTCTCGGCGCTGGCTCGGCAGAACTGCGGATCGTACACACGAGTCTTGTACATGACCATTCAGCACATCTAAAGATTTATATGCCCTCAGTTTCTCTTTACGCTCGGTTTCTCTATAAGGTAGGTGTAGAAGTCAGGCCACTCGATCGAGGTAGCGTTAATCCTGTCAGATCGTCCATTGAGTGAGCGTGTAACGGCTACGGGTCAGCCAATCTGGTTCTGTCCGTTAAAATTAGCTTTTGAAAATAACAATCGCGGTCCTGGACAGTGACTGACCTTGCACATTAAGATAAAATCGGATTTTCTCCAGTCATTGTTAAAAAACAAGCTAACAAAACTTGCAAACTAGCGTTAGGGAAGCGGCCAGAGGGATCGTTCTGCCTCCACCTAAGCTCCTCCGCCCACAAAAAAAACATCACCATGTTTACCAACTGAAAGGGGTCTATAAGTTATGGTTAGTATTTCGAGTTGGATCCTGGATCCAGAGTATCGGGGTGATATGTGTGCGTCTATTTGAGTAAGTAACCTAGCAGCTGAATTTTGAATAGATTGTATTGCAGTCGATGAAGAACAGATTTGTTAAGTGAAGAGAAAAGTGAGTTACAATAATCAATACGGGAGGAAATGAAGGCATGAATGAGCATCTCCAGTTCTGAGTGAGAGACCACAGACCTCAATTTACTAATATTACGTAAGTGGAAAAAACAGGATTTGCTCAGCGATTTGATGTGGGTTTCAAAGCATAGGGATTTATCAAACATCACCCCAAGGTTCCTTAAACTAGTCCGGACCGCAGATGACAAAGGTCCAATGTTCTGCATAATCAGATGATCACATTATATTCAAGATTATATATAGTAGTTTAATGTAGTACTGACACTAAAACTCTGAAAATTAGAATTTTTTTCATTTTGGTTGAACTATCCACAATAAATATTGTCACTCTGGGCATCTTTACAGTAGTCTACAGGAGGGATTTGCATATGTACACTACCGATCAAAAGTTTGGGGTCAATACGATTGATTTTATTTATTTTTTATAATATGATCAAATCATCATATTATAGTGATTTCTGAAGCATCATGTGACACTGAAGACTGGAGTAATGATGCTGAAAATTCAGCTTTGATCACAGGAATAAATTACAGTTTAATATACACTCACATAGAAAACGGCTATTTTAAATTATAATAATATTTCACTGTTTTTACTGTATTCTTAATTAAATAAATCCAGCCTTGGTGTCAGAAGAGACTTTAAAACATTAAAAATCTTACCGACCCCAAACGTTTGAACGGTAGTGTGTATATTTATTTCCACAGATTTTTGTATTGCGATATATTGTGACCCGATTTTGTGTTTGCTCAGGGAGAAGGAGGAGGCCGACCAGCTCCAGCAAGAGGCGTGGGAGCGTCATCATGGCCGAAAGGAGCTGCGAGTGAAGAACCAGCACGTGCAGGAGACCCGACCCGAGGAGGCTTTCTTCAGCCGCCTGGACTCCAGCCTGAAGAAGAACACGGCCTTCGTCAAGAAGCTGCGCACGCTCACGGAGCAGCAGCGCGCCTCGCTGTCGCAAGACTTCGACTCGCTCAACCTCAGCAAGTACATCGGCGAGGCCGTGAGCTCCATGGTGGAGGCCAAGCTGAAGATCTCAGACGTGGGCTGTGCGGTTCACCTCTGCTCTCTGTTCCATCAGCGCTACGCTGAGTTCGCCCCGCTGCTTCTGGGGGCCTGGAAGAGACACTTCGAGGCTAGAAAGGAGGAAAAGGCGCCGAACGTGAGCAAGTTACGCACCGACCTGCGCTTCATCGCTGAGCTCACCATCGTGGGCCTGTTCACGGATAAAGAAGGGCTCTCGCTCATCTACGAGCAGCTGAAGAACATCATCGGCACGGATCGGGAGACGCACACACACGTGTCTGTCATCATCAGCTTCTGCAAGCACTGCGGAGACGATATCGCCGGGCTGATGCCCAGGAAAGTCAAGAACGCCATCGAGAAGTTCGGATTGTCGTTCCCTCCGAGCCAGATCATCAATGCTGAGAAACAGCAGCCGTTCCAGAATCTGCTGAGGGAATATTTCACATCGCTCACCAAACACCTGAAGAAGGACCACCGAGAGCTGCAGAACATCGAGAGGCAGAACAGGTCCGTTTGTAGATCCACACTCTTCACATTTCCACACGTCGTCATAGTTTGAAGGTAGTTTTTATACATAGTTTTTTTTAGGCAGAACAGGTCGGTTTGTAGATCCACCCTCTTCACAATTTCACAACTCGTCATAGTTTGGGTGAAGGTCTGTAGTAATGAACTGAAACTACAACAATATTTTTTTTTGAGACAGAACAGGTCGGTTTGTTTTAGGGGTGGAACGGTACACAGAAGTCACGATTGGTTCATACCTCGGTTCAGACGATCACGGTTCGGTACGATTTCGGTACAATGGAGTGAAAAGCAAAACAAAAATGCAGAAGCCATTTTTATAAATGTCTTAAAGGGATACTCCACCGGTTTTTCATATTAAACTATGTTATTCCCTTAACTAAGACGAGTTGATACATACCTCTCTCGTCTCAGTGCGTGCACTATATCTCTCTGTATTGCTGCAAAACCATGTTAGCACTTAGCTAGCACAGTGCATTAAATATGGGCCAAAAAGAGAAGCGACCAAACACTTCCTCGTTTTCCCTATTTAAACACAGTTACTCAGGTAGTGTAACTCGATCTAGGCTGGTGACACAAAATAAAACGTTGCGCTTTTCTAAGCGTTTAAAATTGATGTAAATAACAGGGGGCAATATAGTCATCAATTTTAAACGCTTAGAAAATCACAACGTTTTATTTTGTGTCACCTGCCTAGGTAGAGTTACACTACTCGAGTAACTGTGTTTAAATATGGAAAACGAGGAAGTGTTTGGTCGCTTCTCTTTTTGGCCCATATTTAATGCACTGTGCTAGCTAAGTGCTAACATAGTTTTGCAGCAATACAGAGAGATATAGTGCACGCACTGAGACGAGAGAGGTATGTATCAACTCGTCTTAGTTAAGGGAATAACATTGTTTAATATGAAAAACCAGTGGAGTATCCCTTTAAGCCTTGTATTTTTTAAATAAGTTTTATTAATAAAGGCATAGAACCAGTTTATTTGTAGTGCACTGACAGGAGTTTTATATAATTAGTTTATCAATTAAATTTTTAAAAGATGAAAATACCTTGACATATGTTTGGTAATTGTACCTGAATGAATTTAAAATTAATTTGCTATTTCAGATCAATATATTTGTTTTCCTTCATTTTAGTTAACCCTAACTTTATTCTCATCTGAATTATAAATAATTGTGTAGTGACTGTCTTAACACAAATCAGACACTCGGCAGGGTGAGGGCTAGATCCTGTTTTTGACGCGCTATTTGTCCACTTCGGATGAACTTGAATTCCACAACATTTAGCGTCTTTGGGTGGTGTTCCCATTTAATAGAAAAACAGTTTACAGAGTTCAAAATATACGCAAACGTGAGGGCTATTCTAGCTGTGGCGTGCCAGCGGTAAAAACTGTGTGATCTCCCCGCCACCCTAGCTTGCCTTTCCCTGGCTACACCTGTGAATTTAATCAGCTGGCCCGCCTGTGCCACCGTGACCTGGGCTACCGCAGCACAAGCACACTGCCCTCTAGTGTAGACCAACACCACAACATCAATAATAGCTAATGGCTCCCACACACCGGCCCCTAATTGGGAAAGTGTGCCCAATTAAACCACAAACAGGGAGTCACAAAAGGTCTTCAGGTCTTCTTTCTTCTGGATTAGATGTTAACCAGTGTTGGGTCATGACCATTACACAGCTTCTTGCAACAGGAAAAGCTTGGAAATAGGGCGCTCCAACTGCCCTGTCTTAGTCTTCAACTGCACGGCACGTACGAAGCCCTTCTTGTCTGGGTAAGTCTTTGTCACTCTTCCCATAATCCATGATCCACGCGGAGCAGTGTGATCCATAATAATGACAATGTCTCCCATTACAAAACTTCTTCGCGGCCTCGCCCACCTTTGCCGTTCCTGTAACAGCGGCAGGTACTCCCTTATCCACCTTTTCCAGAACAAAGTTGAAAGATACTGAACTTGTCTCCATCGTCTTCTAATGTAAAGATCATTCTCTTGAAAGATTCCAGGGGCAAGAACAGGTTTTCCTTTCAGCAAAAGGATGTGATTGGGTGTGAGCGCTTCCAAGTCGTTAACATCGTCAGACACCTTGGTTATCGGACGGTCATTCAGAATAGCTTCCACCTCACACAGAATGGTATGGAAGCTTTCGTCATCCAAAGACTGTTGCTGCAGAACAGAATACAGAACTCGCTTGACTATCTTAATGAGGCGCTCCCAAACGCCACCATGATGTGATGCAGCCGGGGTGTTAAAAATCCAATCGATCCCCCTTTTTATGAGAGCACCATGAATCTTGCTGTAATCAATGGCTGCTAAAGCTTCTCTTAATTCTCGCTCTGCACCAACAAAATTGGTGCCATTGTCTGATCGTAAACTGCCGATCTGACCTCTTCGACAAATGAATCTCCTAATAGCATTGACACAAGAATCCGTGGTCAGAGCGTAAGCAACCTCCAAATGCACAGCTCTACTGGCCATACAAGTGAAGATGACCCCATATCTTTTGACCATAGCACGCCCCCTCTTGACTTCAATGGGTCCGAAATAATCCACCCCGACGTTGGTGAAGGGAGGCAGGTCTGGACTTATTCTTTCACTGGGCAGGTCAGCCATCTTCTGCTCACTTGGCTGTCCGCGATGCCTTCTACAGACCACACACTCAGATATTATTCTCCGGCAGGCAGAGTTGGCGTTGGTAACCCAATACTTGCGCCGCAAAGTTGAGAGCATATGGTTCCGTCCAGCATGCCCGAGCTGTTGATGTATGGACCGCAGAATAAGACTGGATACATGTTGCCCCTTACAGAGAATCACAGGATGCTTGAGCTCTTCAGGCAAAGCTGCGCGGCCAAGTCTTCCACCTACTCTCAACAAATTGCCACTGAGCACTGGATCTAATTTGTAAATGTTGCTTGTTTTCTTCACAAAAGATACTCCACCTTTCAACATTGAGATTTCTTCCTGAAATGTTACTTGCTGGCTGAAATGTATGATAGCAGCTTCGGCTTTATAGAGCTCACTCACAGAAAGTGGTTGTTTGCCAATTGCTCCTCTAACCTCTCTCATCCTCTCCTCCAAAGATGAGCCAGTAAGATCCAAAGAAGCCAGAATCAACTTCCTCTCTCTGCTCAGCTCCAAAAGAATAGATTTGAGCCTTAAGTACCAAGCTACAGAGATTTTAAGTCTAGACCAGTCAGAAAAGTAAGTCATGAGCTTAGAGGTCGCATCTTCTGTGTGAGTAATCACATTTACCAGGACGTCCCTTTTGACCTCTGGGTCGTCTGAGGAGATGGGCTGCGGCTCCAAAGGTCTTGGCCAATCCATTTCCAATCTTTGGAGAAAGTCAGGACCCTCCAACCACCTCTTACAGGCAAGAAAGTTATCCACACTCAGACCCCTAGAGGCTTCATCTGCGGGATTGTTCTTGGAACTGATATACTTCCACTGACTGAGATTTGTTGCTTCCCGTATTGCAGCCACTCTGTTAGCAACAAAGGTATGAAAGCGTTTCGTTTCATTGTTGATGTATTTCAACACAGTCTGACTGTCTGTCCAGAAGTGTGACTCCTCCAATTGCAGCAACAGCTCCTTCTTCAACATCCTATCGACCTTAACAGCCAACACTGCTGCCGTGAGCTCAAGACGAGGGATAGTTGTCTGTTTTAATGGCGCAACCCTGGCTTTACCCAACATAAAGGCAACATGCACTCGCTCCTCTTGACTCACCAGCCTTAGGTAGGACACTGTGCCATAACCATAGCTGCTAGCATCAGCAAAATGATGTAGCTGTGCACTGGCAGATCTTCCAAAGCCCCTTGGCTTGATACAGCGGCTCACCTTAAGCTTCGCCACCTTCTCCAAGTCCGACAGCCATCCGGTCCATTGTTGTAAAAGTGTCTGTGGTATAGGCTCATCCCATGACAAGTTTCTTCGGCACATTTCTTGCAACAGCAACTTTGGCAGCAAGGTGAAAGGAGATAAAAAACCCAATGGGTCATATATGGAACCAACGATTGATAGAATTCCGCGTCTAGTATGTGGCCGTCTTTCCACTGCAGGTTTAAATGTAAAAGTGTCACTTTCAGCACACCAATTCAGTCCAAGCGCCATCTCCATGGGTAGCTGGTCTTGTTCCAGGTGCAACTGCCTGGTTGTTTTGGATCGCTTTTCTTCAGGAATTGACGACAACACGGCCCGACTGTTACTTGTCCATTTGAGCAGTCGAAACCTCCCTTTGAGCACAACTCGGAGAGATCTGCAACCAACTTTATAGCCTCCTTCTCTGAAGGCAATGACTTTAGACAATCATCCACATAAAAGTTGTTGTATATGGTCTCAATCACTTCAGCTTGAAAGTCGTCCTTGTTGTCTGCTGCAGTTCTTCTTAAAGCGTAGCTTGCACAGCTTGGTGATGAGACAGCTCCAAAGATGTGCACCTTCATTCTATGATCCAGTGGGCTTTGTGTCGTATCTCCTTCTGGCCACCATAGAAAACGAAGGAAATCCATGTGTCTTTTCGACACCCTCACTTGATGAAACATAGCCTGGACATCGGTCATCAGGGCGATGCTCTCCTGTCTGAATCTTGTTAAAACACCAAAAAGTGAATTGGTAAAGTCAGGACCTTGCAACAACTGATAATTCAAGGATGTTCCTTTAAATCCAGCTCCACAGTCAAAAACCACCCTTAGAGACTTCTTTCTTGGGTGATACACCCCATGATGAGGGAGATACCACACATGGCCTTCTTTACAATCCAGCTGGTCTTTAGGCACCACTTCAGCATATCCACTGTCAATCATCTGTGAGAGAAACGCTGTATACTCCTCCTGATAAGATTTGTTCTTTTCAAACTTTCTTTTTAGACAGTTAACACGCTGTTCCACTATGCACCGGTTATTTGGCATGGTGATGTCATCAGTCTTAAAGGGTAAATCCATGCAGTAATGACCTCCTTGCAATTGTGTAGACTTCTCAAGGACCTCCATAAACCTCAGGTCTTCCCTTGACATCTCCTGTCTCTCCTCCAATGACTTCTCATTAAAGTCTTGGTTGTACTGAGAAACCAACAGCTCCTCCAGCCTGGCAATGGATATCCTATTGGCATAGACAGTTGAGCAGCTTCTCTTGCAACATCCACTATTGCCTCTCAATGGACCGTTGATGACCCACCCCAATAGGGTCCTCACGGCATAGGGTCCACCACCTTCGCTGTTAACAATTTCCCAGGGCTCCATCAATTTTGGTGCATTGGTCCCAATCAAGATTTCAACATCTGCATCCAATTCTGGAATTTTAACATCTCTCAAATATTCCCATTTCTCAAGGTCTTGCTGGATAGGAATGTTGCTCTTTGACACTGGAATTGCATCCTGTGTGTACACCTCTGGGAGGTCCAAAAACTGGCTGCCACCCAATTTGGACACCTCCAGACCTGGAACAACTTGACTTTCAACAACCTTCTCTTGGCCCATGGTGCGTAGTAAAATGTTGGTCCTTTTACCCTGCAGATTCAACTTCTTCAAGAAACTGTTGGTACAAAATGTTGCTGTACTTCCAGGGTCCAAGAAGGCATATGTCCTGAGCACCTTGTGTCCTGTCTTAGATTTCACCTGTACAGGAATGATGGAGAGAGTACAATGTTGATCTCCGGCCCCAGTACAACCACATGCCTGAAGCGACACCAGTGCATTATTTACTTCTACTTCCTGTGTCTTGGTCATCTTGTCCTTATTGTAGATGTGCAAAATAGTTGGATGTTTCAGATTGCATTTATCACAGGTCAGACGACTTTTACACTCTTTACTCATGTGGCCCACTTTCAAGCATCCAAAGCAAACACCCTTTCCTCTCAAGAATTCTATCTTCTCCCTGTGAGGAATTTTGTTCAAGCCTGGACACTTAGGCAACAGATGACGCTGCTTACAATAGTGACAGAATTCTAAGCCTGACTCCTTCGAAGCACTGGGCTGGCTTGGCATCGCCAAAGTATTAGTTGCAAAACTGCTTCCTTTGATATTACTCCTGGACACTGGCCTTCTACTATTTACAGCCTTCAAAGCGCTGGATTGTGTGTCTGCAATATCACCAAAAAGCGGATGAGACAAGATTTTGACTTGAGTCTCAAGAAAGTTCACCATATCAGGAAAGGTGGCTCGATAGCCTCGTCGCTCTTGTAGCTCACAGGCCGTAGATCTCCATCTGTCCCGCAGCCTGTACGGCCATTTCATTATCACATTCTTCATATTTGATGGAATGTTCAATTCATCCATACATTGTATCTCAGTCATAACATTGCAGCAGCCTCTTAGAAAAAGTGCAAATTCTTGCAATGCCTTAACATCCTCAGCCTTTACAACAGGCCATCCGAACACCTTGTCCATGTAGGCTGTTGCTATCTTCTGTTCACTGCCAAAGTGCTCTCTCAGAAGACCTTTTGCTCTTTGATATCCTTGCTGCGATGCCATATGTAGGCAACTTCGAACCAGCTCTCTAGGCTGCCCTGTAGTATATTGCTCTAACAGGTATAGACAGTCTTGATAGCTGCTAGTTCTCCCCTCAATACAGTGTTCAAAAGCTCTAACAAATGAAAGAAATTGTAATGGATCCCCATCGAATATGGCAATGTCTTTCTGTGGCAAACTTGATGACATTTGCTGCTGCACAAGCATTGCTGTAATCTCATTCTGCTTTTGCAAGATTCCACATATGGCATTCCGGTCCACAGTACTTTGCATTGGTGGAGTGTTCTGTGCTGGCTGAAGCCTGTGCACTTGCTGTTCTTGTGCAGCTACTGATCCAGCAGACGCAGTTATTAAGGTTGTAGGAACATTTTCAAACCGATGCTGTTCTTGTGCAGCTACTGATCCAGCAGCCGCAGTTGTTAAGGTTGTAGGAACATTTTCAAACCGATGCTGTTGGCCAGTACCATGTGTTCCATTGAGTGGCTGTGACTGCAGTCTAAAAGTGCTATCCCTTGCTGATGATATGACACGATGCTGTTCGTGATTCTGTGAACGTGCAAAGGGGTCCTCGACATGCACAGGAGACAAAGGTGGTTCTCTTGAGGTTGGTTTTGTAGCCATTGTGCTTTGTTTAGGAACATAAATGCTTGCATTTGGATTAAGTTCAAGACTTTGTGCTTTACATGCCTTACTCGCGTATGAGTTCATTCCATCTGATGCAGCCATTCCCACATCACTGCCTTCCAGCACCGAAAGCCTTGCGGCAGCCATAGCAATTTGTGCATCAAGTTCCAACTGTTCCTTTCTTTTCCTCAGCTTGACTCTTTCCAATCGGAGTTCCTCCTCTTGTTCCTCGAGCTGATGCTTCCTTTGTAAAGCAGCAGCCTTCTCCATCAAAGCTGCCTTTTCTGCCTTTGCCTTTAACCGTGCGGAAGATGTACTAGAACTGCCATGGCTTCTTTTGCTTGATCTTTTGCTGGAAACATTAGACACACTGTCCCCTGGCCCAATGTCATCATCATCATCATCATCATCATCATCAACAATGTCAGCGGCATCATTCACATTTTTATCATCACATGAAGCTCCCATCTCCTTCAACCATTTATACACTTCCTCAACAAATGCATCATTAACAGACCTTTTTGACTGAAACCATTCTTCCTGTCTTTTTTGTTCCTCTTCAGGCAGAGAAAACTCATTGAGCAATGTGTTGTGAAGATCAAAGGCATTTTGACATAGAGACTTAAACCCTTTTAGCTTTTGTTGAACGTTTGTCACATTTGCAGGAACCTTTTCAACAGAAACCAAAAACGGAACGATGTCTGCTTTTATTTTGCTTGTTTTTTTAAAAATCATACTTCTTTCCTTTTGAAGCCTTTCAATTATCATAACGATTCCTTTAGCGGTAGGCTTTCTTGTCCTTTTTTCGCTACCCTCACGTTGCAACTCTGTAGCTTTATTTTCATCATTGCCTTGTGTGTCACTCATTTTCAACAGATTACTTTGTAAGATTCACGGGCCTTGTTATTGCGCTATGTCGACTATTGCCTTTCAGTTTGCCTAGGCAACACACTCGCAATACGTGACCTATAGCAATAGTATTTACACTGCGTCAATTGTTGTGCAGACGTAAAAGTCTTTCAGTTCGTAACCTGCTTATCAGGAACGTCCAAGTTTTCCTTTGCCGGTCAATGATAAAAAGATTGATCCTACCTTAGGATTGGCGATGGATGACCCAGTTTATAGCTTTACCATGCTCCAGTTTCAAGCTCGATAAAATAATCCATTTGCTTATTCAACTTCCAAAGTATTCCAGCGAAATCCAGTTGTTGTCCAACTTCTACCGTATCCAAACGAGACCAGATTTTCATTTGTTCTTCCTCCAGGATATCTCAGCGAGATCAAAGTTTTTACTTGTGTACTGACTGTCTTAACACAAATCAGACACTCGGCAGGGTGAGGGCTAGATCCTGTTTTTGACGCGCTATTTGTCCACTTCGGATGAACTTGAATTCCACAACATTTAGCGTCTTTGGGTGGTGTTCCCATTTAATAGAAAAACAGTTTACAGAGTTCAAAATATACGCAAACGTGAGGGCTATTCTAGCTGTGGCGTGCCAGCGGTAAAAACTGTGTGATCTCCCCGCCACCCTAGCTTGCCTTTCCCTGGCTACACCTGTGAATTTAATCAGCTGGCCCGCCTGTGCCACCGTGACCTGGGCTACCGCAGCACAAGCACACTGCCCTCTAGTGTAGACCAACACCACAACATCAATAATAGCTAATGGCTCCCACAAATTGATTTCCGTATAAAATAATACTACCATTAAAAACTTTTGTTAACAGTTGCAAGTTACAGTTTGACAAGAGTTTAGAGTGTGACAAAAGCACAATGTTGTGTTTTATTGCGAGTGTACACAAATATAAGTAAACAATTTGCAGTTTTAATGATGTCCTGTATGAAAAAAATGACGGAGTATGTTTTTATGTTTCCACTGTTCGATCGCGCCCGAGAGATCTCTCTCTCGCACACACACACACACACACACACACACACACACACACACACACACACACACACACACACACACACACACACACATTTATATTAGGGCTGAACGAATTTGGAAAATAAACTAATTGTGTTGTTTGTTTTTTTTTACCATTATTGCGATTGCGATTTACTATGCGATTCTTTTTTTAAAATATTCAACAAAGACAAGCAATAAATCAGTGTATAGTAGGAGTGGGAATCTTTCGGGAGCTCATGATCCGATTCTGTGAGTCACGATCCAATTCCAAAACTATTCTTGATCATCTTTTTATTCTTATGAATTAATCTTAAAAAAAAACTTTTTGTATATGGACCCTTTATTTATATCTTTTCAAATCCCTGTCTTAATGAGCGAGTCATCGAATCATTAACTCAATTCATAAATAAAGTCACTACTGTCTTTATGAAAGAGTCATTGAATCATTCACTCAAACGATTCGTTGACTATGTTTCTCAATGCTTTTGCTCCGGCTTTGTTTGGAAGTATTTTATTGCTGTTCTAACTGCATTTTAATAACGTTTTTTAATCGCGGATGCACGTTTTTGTGTTTTTTTTGCAATGGTTGGCTTTCACGGCTCCTGTTTTGTCTCTATAGGCGTATCCTGCACTCTAAAGGAGAGCTCAGCGAGGACCGACACAAGCAGTACGAGGAGTTCGCCACCTCTTACCAGAAGCTGCTGGCAAACACTCAGACCCTGGCGGATCTGCTGGACGAGAACATGCCTGATCTCCCTCTGGATAAAACCGTCCAGGAGGGTACGAGCGCCAGCACGACGACTCCTGAGATCTGTGCTGAGAGTTTGTCTTGGCAAGCACGTGATTTGTTGTCTTGTGTGCAGAACACGGTCCGGGCATCGATATCTTCACACCGGGGAAACCGGGAGAGTACGATCTGGAAGGAGGGATCTGGGAGGACGAGGACGCGCGTAACTTCTACGAGAACATGGTGGATCTGAAGGCTTTTGTTCCTGCCATTCTCTTCAAGGACAACGAGAAGAGCAGCCAGAACAGCAAAGGTATGAACGGTTTAGTAAAGTCCTGCAAGAGGGAATACTTGCTTAACTTGTATGTACTTATTGATTTTTGACTTTCTTTATTGTGTAATGTTGCTGTTTGAGGATGAAAAATATTTCCAAACTCCCTCCAGTGGGAGTTCTTCTCTATATCAGTGTTTCTGAACTCCTGAAACGCCTCCATTGGATCTTGAGTTTCTTCCGGGAACGAACACGTCACAATATTCCTCATTATAATAATTAATGAGCAGAATAAAGGGGCCTGGTTGAGTTAGTTAGTAGTGTGTTAAACTGGCGGTTATGGAAAGGGGCGGGACATTTCCCAAACACACTCGAAGCGCTCAACCAATCACAACACACAACACAACAGTACAGTGTGCTTTCAGAAGGAGGGGCTTCATAGAGACAGGAAGTAAACAGAGCGTTACTGACAGAATGGGAAGAGAGGAGCCGCAAGGTTCTTCTTTAAAGTAGCATGTGAAACATTAAGTAATAGTTTGTGTGTGTGTGTGTGTGTGTTGTGTGTGTGTGTGTGTGTGTGTGTGTGTGTGTGTGTGTGTGTGTGTGTGTGTTGTGTGTGTGTGTGTGTGTGTGTGTGTGTGTGTGTGTGTGTGTGTGTGTGTGTAGAGGTACGAGAGGGAAACAGCACCGAGGAGTTGGAGATGGAGTTGGAAGTGCTGGACATCACTGATGACCCGATAGATCTGGATGTAGCCGACGAGACCGAAAGTGAAGAACTGGCCAAAAAGATACTGGATGAGCAAGGTATACACACACACACACACACACACACTACAGAGCCCCTAAAGGGACATGGTGATAGAAAAAATAAATAATAAAATTAGTTTTTAATAAAAATAAAATAAATGCAAAAGTTTTGCGTTCCCCCAAGGATTTTCAGAACTCAAAATGTTTGCAAGCAAACGCAAAGTTTCTCATGGAAACGCAAAAAGAAGGCAAAAACGTTGACACATAACTTTATCTGGACAATAACTTTATTCTAGAGCTGCTGTAAAGCCAAACAATCTGTTACTGTAATCTCCTATTATCAGTGTAAAGCTGCTTTGAAACAAGTGTTGTTATAAGCGCTGTATAAATGAAGGAGACTTGACTTGTTGTTTTTCTTCCTTTCTCAAATTTTTTTCACCACCATGACCCTTTAGGGGCTCCGTACACATACACTTGCTTTCTTAAAGGGACAAGGTGTACTTTTTTAGGTATTTTATTATCTAAAATCAATATTTTTATTGATAAATATGTCCTCAATGGTGTACAAATACCTCTGCCAATTATCTGACTTATCCTCGTAAACGAAGAATTTATTATCTTTATACATGGGACGCCATCTTGAAAAACTATGATGGCAGAGAGGGACAAAAAGTTCTAGACCAACGTGTTTCCACAACGTGTTTTCGTTCAGAGCCAGCGTCACGTGACTGAAAGCAGCAGGAACGGAGGAGTAGAGCAGTGAGAGGCACATAACTACTAATGTTTTTCACAGTCAGTAATTCAAAATGCAACATTTGTTTGTTTGTTGTGTCAAGTTGCAGTTTGTTTGAAATAACAAACCCGTTCACCCGAAGGAAAACTCGATGAAGTGCTATTAGAAGACATCCTGTCATAGCTTTTTGGTATATAATGGCTACCGTAGATGCAACATTTGAAAAAGCGAGGCGCTGGAGAGCACAATTCGTTTGAATGCAAAAAACTATTTCAGATGGGAGATATTCCTACACACTGGCCCTTTAATAAAACACACTGAATAATGCACCTCCAAAACCTCCAGAGGGCAGTAAAGGGAAGTTTCAAGATCAGTTTAACTTTATCTGTATTTTGCATTTTTTGTCTCTTGCATTATTTTGAAATCATGTGTCTGCGGCTCATTGTGTCACTCGCTGTATTTTATAGCATGGGTTTGATTCCCAGGAAATGCATGAACTACGAAAATGTATACCATGAATGCAGTGTGATTTGATTTGCATAAAACAGGGATGTGATTTTTCGAATTCCGGATTTTCCGACCTGAAAATGTGACCTACGTGAATCATGCAGATCTGTAAAAAAAATAAAAAAGAAGGGGGGTGGGGGGTGTCAAGCGAAAAGGAGAGCATAAGATGAAATCTACAGGCTGACGTAGTAGTAATACTATATGAAGCTATAGTATAATGTGAGATAGAAATGTATATTTAAGTCGTTAAATTCAAGTTCACGTAAACTTTTCCCTCAGCTGCGGCTGTCAGTCATTCTTCATTCAGCGTCAAACAGCGCGTCGCGTTCGGTTACAACAGTCAACAATGATGAAACTCTCTCCAAGATGATTCAATGTTAATATTATTATAATTGGTCATTAGATAAAGCTCTATGGTTTCGGATAAAATGACTATCGTGCTGGATTGTATTGCTGTACCTTAATCATCTTCCTTTCTACCGTATGTCTGTTAACTTGGATCACAACACTGGGGAGCACTATATGCTCCACTTGTTCTTCACGCGCGCACAGTAAAATTTAAAACCCTTAAAAGAAAAGGCTCAATAAACTATTGCATAGATAGATACTGTATAATACACTACGCATCAATATGTATTTCCTTTGTGCTTTTAACTTTTCAATGCGGACTCGGAGAGCCGCGCGCTGTGACTCCGTATTGTTTCAAGCGCATCATTCTGCGCTCAGGATGCGCATAAGCGCTTTGTGCCGCACTGTATCGGAGCCTTTCATAATCACATCATCATAATACTTTAAGCGCTGAAAGATTATTAATAGCCTTTTCTTGTTCTGTCCTATCTATCATATGTTGCTGCCTCATTAAACAGCTGTG
>CM070822.1:1996614-2124114 GCA_036326025.1 Chrosomus eos | reverse complement strand
GGGAGATTTCAGATTTCATGTGAGTGTTTGTCATCAATCACACAGTTGTTCACACAAATCACACATTGTTTCTCATCAATCACACAGAAGCCCCGCTCTAAAGCTATGTTTACATGGAAACGATCTGAAGAGAAAACGCAAAAGTGGCGTTGCGTTATCACTTTTTATTCTGCGTTTAGACGAGCGTTATTGTTGGGAAATCTGCGTGTATATGGTGACGCAAAAGTGTGTGAAATTCGATGTAGTATACACTCCAGGCGGCTAGGTACAACAACACCAATATCTGAGAATATTTCGTAGAACTGCAGAAAAGACTCTTGTACGTTGTACGACTCTTGTAAGAAAAGGTCCGACGTGTGGAAATAATCCGACATGTTGGTTGTTATTGGCGCATGCCTGTGACGTAAACGCGTACGCGTCGAGAGCCACCGTGAGCAGATCTGTGCCTTACTTTAGCATTTTTACCCTTTAGACGGGAACGCGACGGTGGAGCGTTTGTAAGATTTCCACTCTGGAGGGTGGTTTCTTCACTCTTTTGCGTTTTTAAGCCCCCAAAACGCCGTCGCCGTGTAAACGAAAGGCACATCCGATAAAATATTTTTACGTTTTCACCCGGAATCGTTCTCGTGTAAACAGGGCCTGAAGCAGTGCTCACTCACCGTAGCCTGCATAACACGATACACTGTGGGATTGCCTTCTCCACTAGCAGTTAGGGCTCTCAAAATGGCTGAAAACCTAAATTACAATTTCTTTCTTAAATATTGGCAAAATTCGAGTTATATTCAAATTGTAAAGGCAATACTTTAAAAAATAATGTATATAGAGGGCCGACAAGAGCGAGCAATAAGCAAATATAAACCGAATCAAGCATTGCATCTTTTATTGAAATGAAATGACATTCAGTTTTTAAGTGCATTAACTTTTAAAACAGTTGTTCTCAAATAAAATATAATTTCTTTAATGTGCATGCGAGAAAAATTAGGTTACAATAGTGCATAAAACAGTGTTCATGCATCAGTAACCTGAGAACACACACTTCAACAGACAGTAATGCACTACATGCACACCTAATAGCAAACGCTCCACTTCTAATGTTACTGGGTACATCTACATATTGTTGGTCAAAAACATTAGATGTGCAGCGAGTGCTGAGCGCTTCCTGTTGACAGAAACACACACTCCACTCTGACCCGATGTGCCAGGTATGGTCAAGTTTCTTGTTTTCGTCTGCAGGAATCCTTTTTCCACCATTTTTTAAATTAACGAGTAAGTTACGTCATCATCATCATCATCATGTCTGGCGCACCTCTTGACACACCAATAATTCAAATGCACGGTTTTTGCATTCGAATGTGGCGTTTAAATAAATAAATAAATTGGCGAATATTCAAAATTAAAGATTTTATTTGACAGCCCTGCTATCAATGTGCACTCCAATTAAGCCACAATTCTATTTAAGAAGCACGATGCGTTAAAATGCATCATAGTCAGTGTTTGTGTGTGTCTTACAGATCCGAAAGAAAGACCAGATCAACATTGAGACCAAGAATAAGACGGTGAGGTTCATCGGGGAGTTGGCCAAGTTCAAGATGTTTTCCAAAACAGACACACTGCACTGCCTCAAGGTAGATCCAGCGGAATATCGTATACTATTATATTATTAATATTTTTAATGTTTTTATTTTCCATTTTCATTTTAATTATAAAGTTTTAGTTTTTAGTTTTTAGTTTTTATGTATTTATTTTTAGTGTAGCCTATATATAAAAAAAGTCTTTTTTTTATTAATTTCAGTTTTAGTTATTTTAGTACATCAAGTTAAACTAAATTTAACTTGAATACCCGGGACTGCAGATGTAAATCAGCCTGGTACAATGCATCAAATGATTACATTTATTTTTGAAATTGTACATGGTCCCTAAATAAAAAAAAAAAATAAAAAAAAAGAGAAATGTTGCTTGGCAACTTGCTGAAATAAAATAATGTTTTGTATATTTTATTTTATTTCGGTTAACTTTTTTAAGGTAACTATAATAAACCTGCTTAGAAATTTTCAAAATTAGAAAATGTTAATGAAATAAATAAATAAAACTTACTGAAGAAATTAAGTTTAAGCTGATGTATTAAAATGACTCAAACTGAAATTAAAATAAAGCTACATAGAAATGTTTTAAAAAATGTACAAAAGCACATTCTATATACTATATATTTCTATAACTAATAAAATAGTTAAAAAGCATTTTACATTGCTTTGGTACAGAAGTTAATGCGATGAAAATGGCACTGACTGCTGAATCTGTGTGTTGTGTGTGTGTGTGTGTGTGTGTGTGTGTGTGTGTGTGTGTGTGTGTGTGTGTGTGTGTGTGTGTGTGTGTGTGTGTGTGGTGTGTGTGTGTGTGTGTGTGTGTGTGTGTGTGTGTGTGAGTGTTGTGTGTTGATGTGTGTGTCTGCATGTCATGATGGGATGGTGTGTGCTGTGTGAGACGCTGTTGATTCCTTCATCTTCTGCTCACGCTCACCTGTGACTCTCATCTCCGCATCACCGGCTTCATTACTGGTCCGTCGTCCTCACGCATACATGCAAACCTAAAGCCTTCATACTGACATGTAATCAGTCTTTACATGCGATCGTGATCGCTTAAAGATCACGATCTCGATTCAAACTCACACATGATCTCATTCCTAAATCACACTGATTCGCCTTTGACAAGATCTGTGTTCTGATCCAGTGAGAGTTGTTCATGTACAGTATGAAATAGCTTCACTAACCGTCTTTTCAACCACTCAGTATCATTATTTCTGTGTTATAATAATTCACATAATCACAGAAGTACTGGGGAAAAAGTTTATAGTTCGGATTTAAACACTGATGTCTACAGTAGTGATCAAAACTGAGCAAATCACCTTTTGAAAGTGACTTGATGTTTCAATTAAAGATTGCATCAATTGCATAGTTACACCAGTAGGTGGAGACATGTGACTGTTGAAACATGTGTTTGCTTATGAATGTCACTCATTCAAAAGATCACATTAAAGGAGTAGTTCACTTTTAAAAAACTTTTGCTGATAATTTACTCACCCCCATGTCATCCAAGATGTCCATGTCTTTCTTTCTTCAGTGGAAAAGAAATGAAGGTTTTTGATGAAAACACTCCAGGATTTTTCTCCATATAATGGACTTCAATGGGACCCAAACGGTTCAAGGTTCAAATGACAGTTTCAGTGCAGCTTCAAAGGGCTTTAAACGACACCAGACGATGAATAAGGGTCTTATCTAGCCAAACCATCGCTCATTTCAAAAATAAATGATCTTTCAACGTAATTGCGTATTACGTGACGTCACATGAACGCGCATCACAGAACAGAGCAAGGCGAGTATTTGTGCTTATAAAACTTAAACTTTTTAATTTATTTTTGAAATGAGCGATGGTTTCGCTAGATAAGACCCTTATTCATCGTCAGATTGAATCAAGTAATGAAAAAAGTGAAGTCTTTATGAGTGAGTCATTGAATCATTAATTCATTCAAAACGATAAAAAAAAAAAACATTCAAATGGATTAAATATTTTTATAAATAGTCTGCAGCAATTAACATTTTGTCAGAAAAGTAAAGTACATGTGATTTTATCCGGATTCACGCAGCTCTGACTGACACTATTGCACACGTCTGTGTTTTCAGGAGCAAATGATGCGTAAGAAACAGGCTCAGCATCTGGATGTGCGTTACGTGACGATGGTGGAGAACGCGTATTACTACTGTAACCCCCCGCCGATGGAGAAGACGGTGCGCAGGAAGAGACCCCCACTTCAGGAGTACATCAGAAAACTCCTGTACAAGGACCTGTCCAAGGTCACCACTGAGAAGGTGATTACACCACGCGCACCACATCCGCTAAATATGCACATCGATTATTATTTTCGCCTCAAAAGAAGCGTGAATATTAGGCTGTGTGAGCATTTTGTCACTTGTGACACTTTGCAGTGGACATTGGTTCTGTTAGCAGTAGAGATGCACCGATTGATCGGCTGGTGACCGGAATCGGCCGATTTTCACGTGATCGGCGACCGGCCGGTCAGTCTGACATGTGCCGATTTTATGCCGGTCAAATGGACTCTGGCGCCGCATGATTAAAGGGATAGTTCGCCCAAAAATGAAAATTCTGTCAGTAATTACTCTCCCTCATGTTGTTACAACCCCGTAAGACGTTCGTTCATCTTCGGAACACAAATAAAGATATTTGTGTCAACATTTATGCGAATCGGCCATGTCTGTAATTTGTAAAGTAAAAATTACCCTGCAAATGACCAACTATATTTCGCCGAACACCGAGGTGATAATATTAGTCCTGTGCGAATCGGCCTCTCTGTGATTTGGCCGGATCGTATATCATTTTTTCAAGGTTTTTGTTTCATGTTCATCTTTCGTGAAGAATGGAGGCTGTGTTTGGAGTGTCTTGATAGTATTTTGGGTGCTGGGTCATATCGCTATACACAGCTACACAATTTGCAGAAAGTGAAAGCTGAAAATCATCAGAAGAGCAAAAACAAAAAGATTGATTAGATGGAGTTGAATGACATGTATAGCAGCGTGCGGTGAGGAACTTTAATCTGTTTATGTCATGATATATATCATACAGCTAGAGCTATAACAAAAAGACATTTCCAATCATCAGAACGTCTCATTGACGTCATAGGTCCCCAGATATTACTAATCCCGTGCGAATAGGGCTTTAGACTTTAGCTTAGAGATAATAGATAGTCAGACTTCAGATAGACATCTAAATCAGACCGCACACTGCAATGCATTCTGGGTAAAATAAAATAGCTCTGTGAAAGGAGTGGTGCTCGGTAACAGGGTTCCCGCGGGTCCTTAAAAAGTCTTAAAAAGTCTTAAATTAGATTTTTAAAATTTAAGGCCATAAAAAGTCTTATAAAGTCTTATTTTTACTTATGAAAGGTCTTAAATTTTAGATGACACTTCGACTTAGACATATATAAATGTTTTACAAATTAAAACTAATTAGCGTAGTATTTTGTTTATTATCTTTGTGGATTTGCTTGGTCACGTGACAATTCGCATCACATTCGCGGCAGCATAACGTCTGTCTCCTGCACGCGAGAGGAATGTCACTGTCAGTTCAGTCGTAAGTTCATTCTTTATGTGCGTAGGGGTGTGCGATGTGTATTGTCTATTATGATATTGTAATCATTGTTTTAACGATGTATGAGGCACTGTGAGCTGACATCGCATTTGTCTCTTGTGCTTTCACTGCGTGTGCGTGATGTGTGCAGTTAAAGGTAGGCTATGTCCCCAAATTAGTTTTTGTCTTATATTTACATCATATTATGTTCTTATATTAGAATATCACATCAGTGAGTGCCGTTTTCCCGTGCACAAGTGCAATGTTTATGATATACAATAGTTAAATTAAAAATAAATTAACATTGTGAGTTACTTTTTAGACACAATATTGTTTGTTTTCCCTTTATTTCGCCGACTAGAATTTCAAAATGAATCCGTAGCAATGCCACAGACAGCGATGATTTCTTGACTGAAATCCGCGTTTTGAACGAGTCATTTTAACGTTTCAATGAACAATCACTTTCTTCCCGAATGAATCTGCCGTTTGAACGAATCGGTTGAATGAATGACTCTCTCAACTCGCTTATTAAGACAGTGACTTGCCACCACCTACTGGCGGTTTTAGTTTCATATTTAAAGTACCCTTTAATTAAAACGTTAAAATTAGAAATCATTTAAATATTGAATATTGAATATTTTATTTATTTATTTTTTAAACTCTCTCATAGCATGGAGTGTAAATATTAATGCCACTTCTGATGCTGCTTCTGTCACCTCTGCTCTGCAAAGATGGATTTTGATTGAATGATTTAATTTGACTGGTAACGGTGGTACTGTATAATTGTGTAATTAAGTATTACTGTATAAATAAGTATAATTACTGTATAATTTAATTTTAATAATTTGAATGTTAGTATTTGACATAAAAGGTGATGCATAACTCTAAATAGGTTTAGAAAGAATGTCCATATATAGGTGAAAATGCCCCTGGAAGTCAATTGAAGTTTGCAAATATTGCATATTAATTAATCATTTCTGTCACTGCTGTGAACTGACCACTGCATAGAATATGAAAAATATTAATATCTTCGTGAGTCAGCTGTCAACAACAGGCCTAAACCAGCCATGGCACCAGCAGAAAAACACAATCAGTAAAAATCATCTAATTATTATCAACAAAACGTTGAAAATATCGAGATATATTGTTGTTAATATTGCACACCCCTAATTTATGGTATTAATTTTGATTTCTTCAGGTCTTAAAAAGGTCTTAAAAAGACTTAAATTTGACTTTAAAAAGTGTGCAGGAACCCTGGGTAACTCGCTACAGCTATTGTCACATTTCTACAGTGTCAGTATGCATGTGTTTCTGAAGCACTGGTACTTTTGACAACACACAATAAACACACAGGAAACTAAACACTCGAAAACATTGCAATGGGGAAAATGCAAAGCTTCTGTAAAATCAAAAGAATTTGGTTTCCAGGAATGATGACATGCATATCTCTGGTAATCATTTATGAACCATATTAATATTAATGCTTCTGTTTTACTGTAGTATTAATGCCTATTTTATTCCTTTGTGGTTTCTTTTCATTTAAACGCTTTTATTTTATTTTATTCTACTGTTTTGGTTTTTATAAAATATTGTGATGCATTTAGTTTGATTTTAATGTTTTTTTCTTTAGAAAACTACTGCTTTGTCCATTTTTATTTTGTGCTTTTACAAATCAATATATATATATATATATATATATATATATATATATATATATATATAGAAGCTTCTTGACTTCTTTTATCAAAGACACAAAAAACAAGGCATATACAGAAAAAGTGCATTTAGCTTTTTGCTTCTGATATTTATTGGTTTGATACATTGTTTTGTCAGGCCATTCTTGATGTAAATAGGCCTTTACATGTGACAAGTGTGTTAAGACGCTGCCTGTACGTCACACACTCATACCCGTGTGTGTGTGTGCAGGTGTTGAGGCAGATGAGGAAGTTGCCCTGGCAGGACCCTGACGTGAAGAGTTACCTGATCTGCTGTATGGTCAACATCTGGAACGTCAAGTACAACAGCATCCACTGCGTGGCCAACCTGCTGGCCGGACTCGTGGCGTATCAGGAGGACGTGGGCATTCATGTGGTGGACGGCATGCTGGAGGATATACGTCTGGGCATGGAGGTGGTGTGTGTGTGTGTGTGTGTGTGTGTGTGTGTGTGTGTGTGTGTGTGTGTGTGTGTGTGTGTGTGTGTGTGTGTGTGAGAGAAAGTGTAGATACGAGTGTAGAGTGTAGATGCGTAACAGATTTTGTCAAACGACTTTTCATTTTAATAATATATTAGTAAATGTTGAAATCAAAATTTCTTAGAATTAGTTTTCATTCTTAGATCATGCAAACTAATGTAAAGTGTTCCCAATGTTTTTGGAATAACTTGTTTACAAATAAGCAGCATGCGTTTCTTTGTATAATTAAAATGTATTCACTGACTAATGCATTAAACACCTCTCCCTTAAAGTCAAATAATGTGTTACTAACTTTAGAAGTTACTACAGAATTACTGTACAATTAGTAAGTATAACAATAAGAATCAACATGAAACTAAATTGATCTGAATAATGACACTGAATTTCAGCTGTAAAATGACTAATTTGACTCACAACTGAAGAAAAAACTTGTGTTTATGACTGTACATTATATAATGCGCTTTATAAAAACACGTGACTTGACTAGAAGTAATGCAATGAAGTAATGATGCGTTATAATTGAGTTAACACACCACACACACACACACACACCACACACACACCACACACACACACACACACACACACACACCACACACACACACACACACACACACACACACACACACACACACACACACACACACACACACACCTTGTTGATATCAAAAAGTATCTGAAACCAAAATAATTATCAGGAACATTTGTCAACATTAGGAGAACGTCACTGCTGGCTTTCAATGAAACATGGCTGCCTAAACAATAGAGGTTATGCACTGCATAAAGCAAACGATTATCAGTTTAAACTAAAGGTCGGACTGGATATATGTGTTTATGATCCTTACAAATTACCAAAGATCCAGTGATCCGTGGATATCCAGGAATCATGTTTCCTGACATTAATAATGCCCCGTTTACAGGAAGAGAAGACACAGATATTTCCCTGCGGAGCCTCTCATTTACACGAAAACCCCGATTTTATCACAGAAAACGATTATTTCTAAAAACTCCGGCCAAAGTGGAGATTTCTGATCACGCCTGTTATGTGTTGGTGTGTGTGTGTGTGTGTGTGTGTGTGTTGATGTGTGTGTCTCAGGTGAACCAGCCCAAGTTTAACCAGCGCAGGATCAGCAGCGCTAAGTTTCTGGGAGAGCTTTATAATTATCGTATGGTGGAGTCTGCCGTGATCTTCCGCACGCTCTTCTCCTTCATCTCGTTCGGCGTGAACACGGACGGCTCTCCGAGTCCTCTGGACCCCCCCGAACACCTGTTCCGCATCCGCATGGTCTGCACGCTCCTGGACACCTGTGGACAATACTTCGACCGCGGATCCAGCAAGAAGAAGCTCGACTGCTTCCTCATTTACTTCCAGGTTAGCCTTCCCTCGGAAACAGCCAATCACAGACTGATGACAGACCTGCCAATCACAGACTGATGACAGACCTGCCAATCACAGACTGATGACAGACCTGCCAATCGCAGACTGATGACAGACCTGCCAATCACAGACTGATGACAGACCTGCCAATCACAGACTGATGACAGACCTGCCAATCGCAGACTGATGACAGACCTGTCAATCACAGACTGATGATACTATAATACTAGGATTTGTGCTCAAATTTGGGCTGGCGATAGATTAAAGTCATAAATGTTGGTGTGTGTTGTAGAGGTACATCTGGTGGAAGAAGAGTGTTGATGTGTGGACGAAAGACCAGCCGTTCCCCATCGACATCGAATACATGATCACAGACACACTGGAGCTCCTGCGGCCCAAGATGAAGCTGTGCTCGTCTCTGGATGAGGCCTGTGCTCACGTCACACTGCTGGAGAGAGAGTTCCTCGTCAAACTAGGTAAACACTCGTGTGTGTGTGTGTGTGTGTGTGTGTGTGTGTGTGTGTGTGTGTGTGTGTGTGTGTGTGTTGTGTGTGGTGATGCTGTGCTCGTTTCTGGATGAGGCCTGTGCTCACGTCACCCTGCTGGAGAGAGAGTTCCTCATCAAACTGGGTAAAACACGTGTGTGTGTGTGTGTGGTGTGTGTGTGTGTGTGTGTGTGTGTGTGTGTGTGTGTGTGTGTGTGTGTGTGTGTGTGTGTGTGTGTGTGTGCGTGCGTGCGTGCGTGTGTGAGAGAGTGATCTAAATCTGTGTGTTTCTTCTGAAGTGATCTGTGTGTTTCTGAGTGATCTAAATCTGTAGCCTTCAGGTGCGCGTGTGTGTGCGTGCGTGCGTTTGTGTGTGCGTGTGTGTGTGTGCATGTGCGTGTGTGTGTGTGTGCGTGTTTGTGTGTGCGTGTGTGTGTGTGTGTGTGTGTGTGTGTGTGCGCGTGTGTGTGCGTGCGTGCGTTTGTGTGTGCGTGTGTGTGTGTGTGCATGTGCGTGTGTGTGTGTGCGTGTGTGTGCGTGTGTGTGTGTACGTGCGTGTGTGTGTGTGTGTGTGTAAGAGTGTTCTAAATATGTGTGTTTCTTCTGAAGTGATCTGTGTGTTTCTGAGTGAGCTAAATCTGTAGCCTTCAGGTGTGTAGGTGTGTGTGTGAGAGAGAGAGAGAGAAAGAGAGAGGGAGAGAGTGTGTGTGTGTGTGTGTGTGGTGTGTGTGTGTGTGTGTGTGTGAGGGGAGAGAGGTGTGTGTGGGGGTGGGTGTGTGTGTGTGTGTGTGAGTGAGAGAGAGAGAGATTCAAAAAGAGCTTCAGATTATAAAACAGGTTCACAACTAATATTATTATAGAACAGACATGCTGAGATCTGATGAGACACATTGAAGACATGATGAAAATAGTGTTCGCATAAATACCATTTTATTTATATTTGTCAGCTGTTGGACGCAGTAGAGCAGTGAAATGATTCAGTGATGGTGTGTGTTTAGTTGAGGATACACCCACATGTGGTCAGACCGCCAAGCCTGTGTGTGTGTGTGTGTGTGTGTGTGTGTGTGTGTGTTGTGTGCAGTTGTTTTTCTAGTTGTTCGGCTCATCTTTCCCCGTCGAGCAGCATTCCTCACTACGACACACTGGTTTGTTTCATCCGTTCAGTCATTCCTGACATGTGCCGAGAGAAAGACACACATTCCTGCAGAGAGTGTAACAGTATCAGCGCTAAAGCAGCACAGACCCGGAATAGCTCCTCAGGAATGCTGTCGTGTGTGTGTGTGCGCGTGTGTGTGTTGTCTGTCTGGTTTTAACCCAGTGATTCTGTAGTTTATTTTTGCTGGGGTTTCGGTCTGGTTTTGTCAGTAACAACATTCCTGTGTGTCTGTCGCCTTTGGCTTTTGTCTTGCTTAGTTCGGGACATTTAATATAACTATTTTTTTTGTTATTAAAAAAACAAACAAGCAAGCCCAGCACAGGTGAGGAAAAGTAACGCAAAAGTAACGTAACGCATTATATTTCATAAAAAGTTACTAGGTAATGCAATTAGTTACTTTTTTGGGGAGTAACGCATTATTGTAATGCATTACTTTTAAAAGTAACTTTCCCCAAAATTGGCTTTTAGCCTTAGTTGTTGACATTTAATTTAATATTCAACAATAATATTGATTGACACCATTATATGAGAACTGAACTGAGCTGGACGATGACATCACGGTTATATTTACACTACCGGTCAAAAGTTTAGAAATTAATACTTTTCTTCAGAAAAGACGCATTAAATTGATCAAAAGTGACAGTAAAGACATTTATAATAATGCAAAATATTTATTTTTTAATTAAATGCCTTTCTATTGAACTTTCAAAGAATCCTGAAAAAAATTAATCACGGTTTGCACAAAAATATGAAACTGTTTTCAACACTGATAATAATCATAAATGTTTCTTGAGCATCAAATCATCATATTATAGTGATTTCTGAAGGATCATGTGACACTGAAGACTGGAGTAATGATGATAAATTCAGCTTTAATCACAGGAATAAACTACACTTTACTATATATTCACATAGAAAACAGCTGTTTATAATATTTCACAATATTACTGGGTTTGTTTTGTATTTTTAATCAAATAAACGCCGCCTTGCTGAGCAGAAGAGACTTTTTTTAAAAACATTAAAAATCTTACCGACCCCAAACTTTTATATATAAATGAACTAAATTAATAACTTTTGTACAACAAAAATGAAGCATCACTGATCTTACTTAAGCTGGACTGTGACGCTATTTTCTTCTAGACACAAACTTTATTGCATTTATTTCCTGTTATCTCTGTAAAGCTGCTTTGAAATAATGTGTGTTGTGAAAAGCGCTGCATAAACGATCTTGACTTGTGTCCAGGCCTGGAGAAGGACGGCCGCTCCTCCAGTGCGATGGATGAGAACGAGCCTCTGGATGAGGATGATGATGATGATGAAGACGAGGGAGGAGCCGAGACGGAGGAGCAGTCCGGGAACGAGAGCGAGATGAATGAACCCGAGGAGGAGGTGTGATTGACAGCTGGAAACTCCGCCTCCTCTGTTATTTGCATATAGTTGACTGATGACACACAGAAACACACAGCAGCATTAGTCACTGCAAAATCTAAATCAATAAAATATATATACAATCAAAAAATGATTCAGACACCAGATGTAATTTTTTATATTTTTGTACTAGTGTGTGCAGGACACTATAGTTCATTTCTGTAAGTGAGGAGAGCAAAATAAAGTAAACTGTGACATATTATACACATAATTATTCATACAGTGACTACCAGTAAAATTATTGTAAAAATGTATAAAAATTTGGGAGCAAATATGATTCCGACACTTTGAGCTGATCATGTTTTGCTGGAGTGTGTTTTCTTTAATAACTAATGCTCTTTTTACACACACACTGAACAACATGAAGCATTGTGGGTAATAGTTTGAGCTAAACTGGTATTATCTAATTGTGTAGTTAAATTTAACAGCTGACAGATATTCAACATAATTCATGTGTGAGAGTCTAACAGAAGGACGGACAAAACCTGTCAAATATCAAATGAGTTCATAACTCCCGTCATATTTTATTACCATTTTCTAGCGAATAAACTGTGATAATGTAAGAAATGTTGAAGGTGTCTGAATATATTTTGGTTTGACTGTATATTTAATATATAATGAGGTTTTGTTTTGTTTAGTGAGGTTGTGTTTGAAGACAAGCTGTGTGTGTGTTGTGTGTTTGTTGTGTAGGACGGCTCAGAGAATGAGGAAGAGGAGCGTGAGGAGGAAGAGGAGAACACAGACTATCTGACCGACTCCAACAAAGAGAACGAAACGGATGAAGAGAACAACGTGAGTGTGTGTGTGCGTGTGTGTGCGTGTGTGAGAGAGAGAGAGAGAGAGCGTGTGTGAGTGAGTGAGGTGATGTGAGTGAGGTGAGTGAGTGAGTGAGTGAGTGAGTGAGTGAGTGTGAGAGTGAGTGAGAGCGTGTGTGTGTGTGTGAGTGAGTGAGAGTGTGAGAGTGAGTGAGAGTGTGAGAGTGAGTGTGAGAGTGAGTGAGTGAGTGAGTGAGTGAGTGAGTGAGTGAGTGAGAGTGTGAGAGTGTGAGAGTGAGTGAGAGCGTGTGTGTGTGTGTGTGAGTGAGTGAGAGTGAGTGAGAGTGAGTGAGAGTGAGTGAGAGTGAGTGAGAGTGAGTGAGAGAGTGAGAGAGTGAGTGAGAGTGAGTGTGAGTGAGTGAGAGTGAGTGAGAGAGTGAGTGAGTGTGAGTGAGTGAGAGAGAGTGGAGTGAGTGAGTGAGTGAGAGAGTGAGAGTGAGTGAGTGAGAGAGTGAGTGTGTGAGTGTGAGTGAGAGAGAGTGAGAGAGAGTGAGAGTGAGTGTGAGTGAGAGAGTGAGAGTGAGTGAGAGTGAGTGAGTGAGAGTGAGTGAGTGAGAGTGAGAGTGAGAGAGTGAGTGAGAGTGAGTGGGAGGTGAGTGAGTGAGAGAGTGAGTGAGTGAGAGTGAGTGAGTGAGTGAGTGTGTGTGTGTGTGTGAGAGAGAGAGAGAGAGAGTGTGTGTGTGTGTGTGTGTGTGTGTGTGTGTGTGTGTGTGTGTGTGTGTGTGTGTGTGTGTCGTGTGTGTGCTAATGCTGTTGTGTCTCTGGGTCAGGAGGTCACGATCCGCGGTGGAGGACTCAAACACGTGGCGTGTGCCGAGGACGAGGACTTCATTCAGGCGCTGGACAAAATGATGCTGGAGAACCTGCAGGTTAGATATACTGCCAAATCAATCTCTGCCTAGGAAATCACCTAGCCTTAATCTGCTTTGCTATTTGTATTTGTTGTCAGTCCCTCCAGAAAAACGTGATTATGCGATCGCATGATTCAATGCATAATCAGCCAAAGTCTGCATATTTATGCGGGGGCATTTTTTCAAATTCAGATTTCCGCGCAAAATATGCATGATTTCATAATCCCCACATTTTCGCTGCAAAAAAATCACATATATCTCAGCAGAAAGTTGAAAAATGTTGCGTTTGCTTCACACAAGAGCCGCCGTTTTCCCTGTTGCCATGGGAACGTTATGAAGTGACGTAATTACGCGACGTGAACATCATCGAAAAGCTGTAAAACAGGAAGCACACATTTTATATTTTTATATTTTATTTATTCATTTTTACAGAAGTTGAAGCATATTCCTTTTGTAAAGCTCCAGAACTAGTTTGACTCATCAATGTTTTGTAAGTTTGATGTGTTTATTAAGATCTGAAATAAAACAAGATGAACTGAAATATTCCAGCACTTTCTGTGATGTAGTGTGCTTGCTTATCATAGGAAGTAATAAGAAATGACTCTTTACATTAAGGTAGTGGCCTAGTGAGAACAGGGAACAGGGGAATCACTTTTCTCTCTTTTTCATCAAACCGCAGTTTTTGCAAGTTCCCGCAATTTCATCGCATAAAATTGCATAAATATCCCACATATTCCATCGCATTTTTTAAGAAAACGTGCCGCATAATCAAGGATTTTTGTCCGCAACAATCACAAAAAACTGTGTTGTGAATACGCAGGCCACAAGAAGTAATTATTTTTATTTATTCTTTTTGGATCACTTTTACTCACGACATGCTATTCGGCAACAAAGGATTCCATTCATTATGCTAAGCTAAGCTAGCGTATGCGCTGCCAGGCTAAGACAATGCATGCACTGAGACAAAAATGCGTTTGCCCACTAAATGTAGGGGAGACGGTGAATAAGCCCTATTTAAAAAAACTGTGGCGTGTTCCTTAAGTAAAATAAGTTCAAGTTTTAAGTGAAGTTATCGTTTAAGTAATGTTTTTTATGGTTTGTGTCTTAGATTTAGTTAACTGTAATAAACCTAGTGTGAAAAACCTAAAAAATATCAGTATATATTTGTAATTTTAGAACAGATGAATCACTTCTGCTTGAATATCTTCATTTGTAAGTTTCTTGATGTTCAACCCAAAGTCTCCTGTGATGTCATTTTCTAAATCAGTCTGTTTTTTGTGCATGTACAAAAGCCTTTAAGTGAGTGACCGCGTGTGTGTGTGTGTGTGTGTGTGTGTGTGTGAGAGCAGCAGCGCAGTGGAGAGGCAGTGAAGGTCCACCAGTTGGATGTGGCGATTCCTCTGCAGTTGAAGAGTCAGCTGAAGAAAAGCCCCGCTCCATCATGCACTGCAGACACAGACTCTGACATCAGCGACACCATGCAGTTCGTCATGCTCACACGCAAGGGCAACAAGCAGCAGGTACGTGTGTGTGTGTGTGTGTGTGTGTGTGTGTGTGTGAGAGAGTGATCTGAATCTGTGTTTCTCTCAGCCTTCAGGGGTAGGGCCGGGACGGTTACCGCATTACCTTATCAAAAGATGTAGCAAATCTGATCTTTCGCAAGTTGTTCCATGACACAATAACATTACATTTGTATTAGAGATGCGCGGATGGGCTATTATTATTTCATCCGCAACTGGACTTTGAATTTTGTTTAAAAGTAGACATTAAGCTTTCTATTGATTTATCATGTCTGTGAGGCATTTATGAGACGAGCTCCAGTTCACGCGCAAGAGATAGTGCCCGCGCCTCCACGTCCTCCTGATTATATCTGCTATATTTGCTTCTTATTTATTAATTACAGGCAATTAGTTAATGAAACAGTGATTAAAATTAAGATACAATTTATAGAAAACGAAATTTAATTTAAAGAAAGGCTTTCAAAACAAAACTTAATAAAGTGGTCAAAATCATGTCTGACCCATCTTATGATCCTATCTTACTAATGCCGTTTGCTTTTTTATATAATCGACATAGATTAAATGAAAAATAACACTATATTATGTAAACATAAATATGGAATATAATTTTTGTAATTAAGACATGTTGGAAAAGGTGTTCATCTTTCATTTCCAATGTGAACATCATAATGTATTCTCCTGAAAATGATGAATTGAATGCGAATGTATCTGATAATATTCTTAAATAAGGAAATGTATTTACTGGTTCATCCCAAATTACTGCTTGATGAAAATTTGACTATTTCAAATTATGCTCGTTTTTTATTCTGAGGGCTGCACGATATTGGTAAAAAAATCACATATTTAAAGGAGTCATAATGTGCAATTTTCACTTTTCCATGAGAATCAATGTATGTTATGATTGACTAATGATTATACATTGGCCGGGATGGCGATATTCAAAAGTGAAGCGTTTGTTTACCCCAGGGTTCTTAAACTACCCAACGTGCACGCGCACTCAAATACGAGATTTCAATTTCTCCCCCGACTTGACGTCAAGACGGGGCCGGATATACCATATATGAACACCGCAGAGGAGGCCCGCCCTGCCCCTCTCCCCATCATATTCAGTCAAGAAAGATGCAGAACGTAGTGCACACGCGAGTTGCTCTGTGGTTGACTGTCATAATCCACATTCTAATGTTTTTTCTTTACCCAAAACTGACCAAACTACAAGGGACCAGTGGATGAAATTTATTTTTAATTACGCTGTTCCAACAACCATCTCAACTTGCTCAACGTTAGGTGTCTGCGCTAAACATTTCACAAAAGAATCTTTTACAAATTTGGGGCAATATCAGGCGAAGTTGGCATCGAAGCTACGTTTGGAAAAAGGTGCCATTCCAACAATCAGGGACTTGCCTGAATTTGAAACGGTAAGACTGTGTTTTTATTACTATATTTTGTGTAACAAACAGCAGCTAACTACTAATGCGGTTAATGTATGTGATGTAAACACGGGGAATGGACTCTACGAATGCTAGCCACATCTTTCCACTTTGTTTTACACTACACATTATAGCAAACGTTAATCTCTATAACCACTGTAAGCTGAAAATAAAGTAGACTACATCTCCGTTAATGTAATCTACATTAAATTAAAGCTAAACTTATGTGGGAGAAAATAGCAACAAACGTTTTAGCTCCTTACTGATGTTAATGTATGTCTCAGTCAAAAAAATAGTCTTTACCATTCAGAGACATGTTGATGTAGACGTCCTTCCATTGACTGTTGTTCATCTTCCGTTTCCAGCTCTGGTTCAGAGTCTGGCGAAAACATATACGGTTGAATCCCGTAGGTCGCGGCAGCGAATTTTTTTTTTGCAGGGTGGTAGGGGAAGACTCATTAATATTCATTCCCTGATTGGTCTTAACCCCAGTGACGGGTAGGTTTAGGGCGGGGTTAGGGGTAGGTCATAGGTCATCAGACCAATCAGGGATGATTTCCTCAATGAATATTAATGAGTCTTCCCCTACCACCCTGCAAAAAAAAAATTCGCGGCCGCGGCCAGGTCGGGTTCATTCACAACTTGCGCCATGATGTCATTTTGGAATGATATGCTGAAGTTACCTGCGGTGTCAAGCCCCCTCCTTCCTGCCACCAATCAACGCGCCCCTCATTTGCATTATTAAAATGACCGTCCACGACAGCCAAAACCTTGCATCAGATCTCGCGAGACAATAATGCATTCAGAAATAAGGGTCAAACGAGCTCTGTGTTTATTTTTTTCCAATTTTTCTTTTTTAGAAGGGCATGAAATGACTATAGTAGAGCGTGGGTATCAAAGTTAATACTACATTATGACTCCTTTAAAGCATATTTTTTTCTTTGTATTAAAAGCGGTTTACCGCTATACCGCGGGAATATCTTGCTTTTCAACCACGGTTACAAAAAATCCATACCGCCCCAGCCCTATTCAGGGTGTGTGTGTGTGTGTGTGTGTGTGCGCGTGTGTGCGCGTGTGTGCGCGTGTGTGCGCGCGTGTGTGTGTGTGTGTGTGTGTGTGTGTGTGTGTGTGTGTGTGTGTGTGTGTGTGTGTGTGTTGTTGGAATGGTTTGGGTCTGCAGGGTGTGTTCAGGATGTGGTTTTGGGAGTGTAAACTACAGCACACACACACTTTTATTTGGCAATCTAAATGGGCACAGTTCATAGACGTAATGGTTTTTATACTGTACAAACTGTATATTCTCTGCTCTTACACTCAGCCTACCCATCACACACACACACACTAACCCAACCCCTAACCCTACCCATCACACACAACTTTCTGCATTTTTACATTTAAAAAAAAAAACTAATTGCTTTATTTTTATACCAGATTTACAAATGAGGACATCCTTAAAGGGATTTTTGTTAGGCTTTGGTCACTTCTGGGTACAAATTTGTCTCAAAAATAGTTAAGTAGGCACGCACGCACGCACACACACACACACACACACACACACACACACACACACACACACACACACACACACACACACACACACACACACACACACCCCTGAAGGCTGAGAGAAACACACAGATTCAGTTCTCTCTCTCTCTCTCTCTCTCTCTCTCTCTCACTCACACACACACACACACACACACACACACACACACACACACACGCACACACACACACACAGCGTCTTTGTTTTGCCGGTGTCTCAGTGACCCACTTTAACTGTCCAGTCTTTTAGAAACTCTACATCCATCTGACGTTCTGCAGCTGTTGTCTCTCTGTCTCCGGTTCAGTACAAAAACTAGTGCAAAATAAAATTACGAACTTAGAAATAAGAAAGTAGCATAAAATGTAACTGTTATTTAAAGGAAGAGTAAATGTTCTTTTTTTATTTGAAAGAACTTGTTGACCTGTAAGCTGAATGTGTGTGTTAGCGCAGAGAACTGAGTGTGTGTCTGTGTGTCCAGTTTAAGATCCTGAACGTGCCGCTGTCGTCTCATCTGGCAGCCAATCACTTTAACCAGCAGCAAGCGGAGCAGGAGGAGCGCATGCGCATGAAGAAGCTCACGCTGGACATCAACGAGAGACAGGAGCAGGAGGACTATCAGGGTGAGGCCTTCACACGGCACACATTCACAAGCGGTCGCACATTTCACCCAATCACCACGCAGTAAAGTGGAGATGAACTAGTGGTCGTAATCAGGGCCACACTCAATCTGCCGACTTTTTTGTGTGATTTCTGTGCTGAATAATTATGCGGAATGGTTTTAATAATTATATATAATATTTTTTATATATATATATATTGCGGGAATGGGGTTGTTTCATGACAATTTTCTTTTTTTCATTGGTTGTTGCGTTAAATCTTACCCAGATACAATAGTGCTATTTTCTGATTGGCTATTGTGTAGTCCCTTTCTTTTCTTTGATTGGCTGACAAGTGGCGGCTCGAGTAAGAACACCAGGGGAGAACACTATAGTGAGAGCGGCACGGCCAGAGACATTTTGGGCGCTGCGCCATATTAAATATATTATAAATAGTTTTTCCACGTGAGTAATACAATGTGTGTGTGTGTGTGTGTGTGTGTGTGTGTGTGTGTGTGTGTGTGTGTGTGTGTGTGTGTGTGTGTGTGTGTGTGTGTGTGTGTGTGTGTGTGTGTGTGTTTTGTGTGTGTGTGTGTGTGTGTGTGTGTGTGTGAGTGTGACAAAAGACCGAAATGAGTGAGTGTGATGCTCCATGCGTCACACTTGAGAGCCCTGCTATATTTATGCAGTGTGCAAATCTATTCCACATATAAACACACACATGAACCCGATCACATGTTTAGCGTTCATGTAAACGCTACACTGTACTGTCGCTGCTGATTCTGACCCATCATGATGTTGTTGTTTCAGAGATGATGCAATCCCTCGCTCAGAGACCGGCTCCTGCGAACACTAACCGAGAGCGCCGGCCCCGCTACCAGCACCCTAAAGGAGCGCCCAACGCTGACCTCATATTCAAGACCGGCGGCAGGTCAGACACACACACACACACACACACCACACGTCACGCACCCTAAAGGGGCGCCCAACGCTGACCTCATATTCAAGACCGGCGGCAGGTCAGACACACACACACACACACCACACGTCACGCACCCTAAAGGGTCGCCCAACGCTGACCTCATATTCAAGACCGGCGGCAGGTCAGACACACACACACACACACCACACGTCACGCACCCTAAAGGGGCGCCCAACGCTGACCTCATATTCAAGACCGGCGGCAGGTCAGACACACACACACACACCACACGTCACGCACCCTAAAGGGGCGCCCAACGCTGACCTCATATTCAAGACCGGCGGCAGGTCAGACTCACACACACACACACCACACGTCACGCACCCTAAAGGGGCGCCCAACGCTGACCTCATATTCAAGACCGGCGGCAGGTCAGACACACACACACACACAACCACACGTCACGCACCCTAAAGGGGCGCCCAACGCTGACCTCATATTCAAGACCGGCGGCAGGTCAGACACACACACACACACACCACACGTCACGCACCCTAAAGGGGCGCCCAACGCTGACCTCATATTCAAGACCGGCGGCAGGTCAGACTCACACACACACACACACACACACCACACGTCACGCACCCTAAAGGGGCGCCCAACGCTGACCTCATATTCAAGACCGGCGGCAGGTCAGACTCACACACTCACACACACACACACACACACACACACACACACACACACACACACACACACACACACACACACACACACTCTGATCAAGTAGAAGTGGACATTCATCTGGAAACTTCTTACACAACTTTTTAAATCCTCAAATTTTTCCAATTTTCTGTTGCACTAGCAACAACTGCGATTAATCGTTTAATTTACATATTATTATTATTATATTACAGTAGTATTATTTCTTATTTTGTTTCATATTTTTATTTAATAATAATTATATTAGATCAAATGTAAATAATTTTGTATTAAAATCTATCTAATCATTATTATATTAATACATACTGTATTTATTATCTTTTATATTATACTATTTTTATTACTATAAAATAAATAATAATTACTATTATTGTTGTATTTTATATTGTTATTATTGTATTTATCATAATAACCCTTATTATTATTATTATGATTATACTTTACTACTGCTAGAATTATTTAATTAATTTAAATAATAAGTAATTACTATTACTATTTATATTATTATAAATCATATTGTTCTATAGCCCTACAAACAAGCACGGCAAACCTGGAGCTTTATGTGTGTGTGTGTATATATATATATATATAAATGTTTTTTAAAGTAAATAAAAATTGTGTTTTTGCATGAAGTTCTTCTGCAACAGTCGTCACACACACTTACACACACACACACACATCCTGCTCACTCACTGACCTTTGACCCTGTGCACCGCAGGAGACGCTGATGATGTCAGACTGAGCGAACGACGAGTCAAAGACAGACAGACCAATAGATGGACATGCGGTGCTTAGGACTCGAGACGGAGACACACCTGACCGAGCGTCACCACGGCAACCAGAGAGGAGCTCCATCAGCACACACACACACACACACACACACACACACACACACACACACACACACACACACACACACACACACACACACACACACACACACACACACACACACACACACACAGAGGATGGAGGTGATTTTACTTTGGCTGATGTTGGATAGTGTCCAGTGCCGAAGAGACTGTGGAAAACTCAATGTTTTTGTTCTTCAGACACGCGTTGTCTCCTCTCCTGATGTTTGTTCTCTGTGACCTCAGCGTTGGGTCATGAGTGAGACGTGCATGGGCTGAACGCGGCCGCTAACATGTTCGCTGTTGCAGTAAAAGTGACTTCATGTGACCGTGAGAATGTCTCTTTTTGTCTCTGTGCTCTCAAACGCTTGTTTCCTGTCAGTGAACTCGATGACTAGAGCAGCTGATCAGAATGCAGTCCAACCGGACGCAAACACACACACACACACACACACACACACACACACACACACGCGCGCGCGCCTGCGGGCGGAACAGGTAAGATCAAACCCAGAGGAGAGAAAGTGTGTTTGGGACGGTTTTAAGCTCGTAATTCACCATTAAGTAGACAGGAAAACGGCCTGTTTTAGGACTATTAAGATTGGCTTGAAAATCATAAATCCACATGATTAAATTCAGAATAAGTACCTACAATTGTTTCAATGTACTTTCATATATTAATGTTTTTAGGTGATTATTTCTCAATGCCAAAATGTTCATTTTTCTGGGTTTTATTCTGATGTTTTCACCCTTCAGTTTTTGATTTAGTTGTTCTCTGTTCTGTTTTATGTTATGTTTGTATTGTGCTTTGAATTTGTGGTTATTGTTATAAGGTGTTGAATGAATTATTGATCTTGGCACACGTTTGTGAATCCTAACATGATCCCATAATGCAGTGAAGTTGATGAAAAAAATTGTCGATGACACACAAAAAAAAACTTCTGCATTACATTATAACTGATGGTTTCATTGTATTTATTCAGAAACATTAAAGATCTTAACCAATGCAAGAAAATATACATTTTTATGTCCAGCAATGTTCTCATTTACACAAAGAGTTGGTAATAAACAATGTTCTGTGTGTGTGTGTGTGTGTGTGTGTGTGTGTGTGTGTGTCACATGTTCACATCATGCATTCCATGTCCTTCAATAACTGCTTCACTTGAAGCAAAAAACCGGAGTAAAAATAAAAAATAACAATGCCACATGCATTGTTAAAAACACACATTCTACATGCAAAACACTCTCACTCTCATTCATACTGACATCCACAATACACAACATGTGATCAAGGGTTGATTTTAACAACATGTTCCAGATCTGCGAGCTCTCCATTTGAATGTCTGTGGTTTAGTGTGGGAGGAACTAAACTTACATTTACGAGAGCTACTGCAGTGTTGCATGCTGGGAGAGAAAGAAGGGTCATCAAGAAAACCCCACCCAACGTCCAACCCACGAATCAACATCGAGAGAATATAAAACACAACATTATCATATGAACTACATGCTGAACATCATAAAGAGAAGCTATAATAAACTCTGAGGTATTTCTTGCATAAAGATGATCAGCTGATCCTTCAGCACAGACGCAATTAAACACTAATGTTTAACAGAACATGCTGAGTGTTTAAAAGGTAAAGTGTGTAAATGGGTTTAGTTTATGAAGTTTAGCAATTACTAAATTGCTAATAATATAACAACTAATTACTAGTTAAAAAGATCAAGTTAAGTTAAAATAGTCACTAGTTAAAAGTTGAATATTTATCGGAAATGTATTTATATTTATATCGAAAATGTATCTAGGCAGAATAGTGTTATATAAACTAGTTACTAGTTAGCTTATATAGCTAACTAGACTAGTGACTATTTTAACAAGTTTTTTAACTAGTTAAAAAAAGATTTAAAAAAAGAATAAATTAGTAAATTAAGTCATTAATGTCATTAGACAGTTTAATTAGTTAACTAGTTTAATTAGCCAATTAACTAATTAGCCAATTAACTAATTAACCAATTAGCAAATTAACTAATTAATTAACCAATTGACTAATTAATCAATTAACCAATTAACTAACTACACCAGTTACTCAACTAGTTAAAAAGAAAGTCAAAAAGTGAAAGCGAAAGTCAAAAATGAAAAAGTAAATAAAAGAAAAAAAAGGTTTTTAAATAAGATTCCTTATTTATTATTAAACGTAGCGAAAATTAACGTTGACGCAGCATAACCGCAGCGACGGGCGTTCCGAAACCTCGGGGGGGGGGGACACACACACACTACCCCCCCCTTTGGTTTTTTGGGTGTGCAGACGCCTGACCCAGGCTTGAACCATGGACCTTGGGAAGGTGAAACCATGACTCAACCACTCAGCCACCAGAGCCTGCACAGTGCCGACACTTCTCCTGGTTCGTTTATCTTTCGAAACGGAGTCTGAAATCGCAAACGTTTAAAACCGCAACAACAAGTTGGAATAGAACCGGCAACCTCTCGCTTCAGTGACGGCACCGCAACCATTGAGCCACTGAAGAACCCACAATTAACTCGGTTCTCCTGGTTCGTTTATCTTTTTCGAAACTTTAGCTTTAGCAACGGTACCGCTAACACTGAACCACCGAAGACGACACGCTTAAGTCTGTTCTCCTGGCGCACTTATCTTTCTAAATAAAATGTGTCTATAATAAAAAGCATATCATCATGACATTATATGATGTATTTGCAGGAATCTTAACTGTTTTAGGAGTTCAAATATGGAGTGATTAGTCACATGACAATTAGGGCTCAGGTGATTGGCTCAAACAATGTTCTGGAACCATGTGACCATGAAGCAAAGATGGCAGAAACTAAAGCAGCATGTAGAAGTGGAGCGATTACCTTTGAGAATTTGTGGTTGCATTCTTGATTTTAAAACAAAACTCCTAAACAGAAAAACAAGCTCAGTCTAAACAAGTGATAGTTGTGACTTTTCTATAAAACTTAAAACACATAAATCTGTTGTCTCTTGACCTTCTGAACACTGGACATCTTGCAAAAAAGGTAATGAATATTGTTAGTGTGTGTTTGTGTGTATAAATGATTAGTTGAAGTCAGTGCTGGGTAGTAACTGATTACATGTAATCTGGATTACCTAATTAAATTGCCAAAAATGAAATACATGTTACTAAATGGTAGATTTAAAAACTCATAATCAGACTACAGTTACTTTTAAATTGATTCTCAGAATTTGATTTACAGAAATAATTTTCTCAACATTACAACTCCTGACGAACATAATTTATCATTTTTTTGTCAGTCAATCCTCTTTGATGTAATATATTTGCTTGAACTCGCCCTGAGATTTTAAGAAGTTCATAATTAATTCATAATTTAACATTTGCATGTTCATGTTTCTCTGATGTCGTATAATGGTCACATGACATGGATCTTTATTAAGTGTTTTAGTTTGGTTTAAAATTCTTTAATTCAAGAGTTCAGATGCAAAAGTCTCTAAATGCCATCTGAAATTTTCTTCTAAAATCATAATTTTTATCAAGCTTGTATATTTAATGTCAATAATAAAGAAAAATTACCCATTAATTGTCATTTAAGTGAAATTACTGAATTTAAATATACGAGCTTGATAAAAATGATCATTTTAGAAGAAAATTTCAGATGACATTTAGAGGCTTTTGCATCTGAACTCTTCAATTCAACTTTTGTTTTAATTTATTTTTTTATTATTAATGTTTCATGAACTTAGTTACTCCCCTGGTTTAGGAAACCATGTGACAAATTTGGTCACATGACCATTTGGATTGACATGACCATCACATGACCAAATTTGGTATAAGATTATTTAAGTGTTTAACAAGTTAGGTCAATAGTAATCTAAAAGTAGTCAGATTATCTGACCGAAATACAATTTCGTCACGTAAAATGCATTCAGCAACAGACTTAAAATTGTAAGTAACCCAGCACTGGTTGAATTATAACATCTCAAATGTTTTGTACTCGAGTCAAAAGGCATCATGTGAGCGTTTAAGACGAGTCCCTCAGCAGTCCGAGTTTGCGTAGCGCGTTACGCCTGGCCTCATCTGTGGCTCCTCTCCCAGAAAACTGAACCGTTATTCCCTGAGCCCGGAAGGAAGGCTTTGGCACGGGCCGTGACCCGGTGGGACTCAGCGGACCCGGGTGACGCAGGGGTCTTGGAGCCGCGATGGGCGGATTAGCATTGGATCTGTTTTCACACAGCGACGCGTTCCTCTTGGGTAAGTCTTTCTCTGCAGTCCTGCTGGAACTGGAGTTGTCCTTTTTCACCGAGAAGAAGGTTCTGGATCGGGCTCCTTGGATTGGCTCAGGTGTACTCATGATTCTTGATCTGCCGCCAAAGCTGTTGAGATGGACCTCCGAAGCCTCTGTTTTGGGTAACGAACTTGAGACATGCTCAGTCCTAAAGGACATTGAGGGGTGCAGCGTTATGCTCTTGCCGCCATAGCTGTTAAAATCACTTTGCGTGACTTCGGCGCTCGCCAAAATTGGTGCAGGGCTTGATTTGGCTTGGCAGTGGTCTGTGGTGTCCATAGCGCGGGCGTCGGGACTAGCGTTTGCTGGGAAGCTAGTTTTGCGTGTGGTGGTGGTTTTGGCGCTTTCGGTCCGACTAGTGTTTGCTGGTATGCTAGTTTTAAATGTAGGGGTGGTTTTGGCGCTTTCGGTCTCCCTCGGAGAAGCATGCATGATGGATTGCGATCGCCTGGTTTGGCAGTGGTCTGTAGTGTCTGTAGCGCGGACATTAGCACTAGCGTTAGCTGGTAAGCTAGTTTTGAATGTGGTCGTGGTTTTAATGCCTTCGGTCTCCCTCGGAGAAGCATGCATGATGGATTGTGATCGCCTGGTTTGGCAGTGGTCTGTAGTGCGGACATTAGCATTAGCTGGTAAGCTAGTTTTGAATGTAGACGTGGTTTTAATGGCTTCGGTCTCTCTAGGAGAAGTGTGCATGATGGATTCCGATCGCCTCTGAGCAAGTCCGAGTTTCGAAAGCGCCTCCATCCTAGATTTGTCCGGCGTGGGATCTCGAAACGATATGCTGCGTGTGGGAGGCTTGCGAACGCAAAACGGCTCTCCGCCGTCCAGAGGGTGCGCTGAACCAGAGCGGTTCGAGAGCATTAGCGCCCGGCGCTCCTGCTCGCTCACGGCTTCGGTGGCGATTGAATAGGGAATGTGTTCGCGGCTGCACAGCTTGATGCTAATGCTGTCGGGGAGGCGCGTGGGCTTGGCGTGAATAGGAGGCCCGTGTTTGACCGAGGGGTTTCGTGGCAATTCCAGACTGCATCTGCGCTGGAGAAGCTGTGGATCAGACGTGACGCTCTCGTGCTCGACAATCTTGTTGGTGATTATCGATGAAGCTGAAGGCGATTGGTGTCCAACTTCTTGTGGAGGGTTTCGTTTCGCCTTTACCTCGTGATGAGTATCCGGGGCTGCTATCAAATCTGATGAAGAAAACACATTCACAATTACGTAATGAATCTAAAAAAAAATCTCAAAGACAAGAACTGGGTATTGTTCAAAATCCATGTATAACTTTGATGAAAGGTTTTGATCCACTTTAAATGTTGACTACTGTAGTACAAGAACAAATGGGTTCTATTCTGACAACATTTAATTTAAAGGATAATTCCGGTATTTAACACTTTGAGTCTATTTTCTAGTGTGTTTTGGATGAACTAGAGTGGTGGACACAGAAATGTTGACGATGGGTCCTGTCTCGACTTTTGGACTCTTTTAGAATTGCTGTCTATGGGCATGCACAAACATGTGCTTAAAACAACCTTTAACGTTCATTTTCAAAACTGTGACACTCACAGTTAGTGGTGGTTAGTGGTGTTCGCTGATGTTCCAAAACAAGTAGCATAGCAAAATACAGTTTCTGTCGTGTTTTATTTGGCATTTTGTAAAATCGCATTAGCCGAGTTTCCACTGCCGGGCCAGGGCCAGTCGCGTTTCCACTGTCACTCAGTTGATAATTTTAGTGCTTCAAATTAAACATTTCAGTTTATTGCAAAGGCAACTTCTAAACTTTAAATTTTATTTTAGCTTTATATCAATTAAGTGTTTTTAATAGTTTTAGCTAACGATTGTAACCCTGTTTCAATATGACAAAATTATCATTATGATTAAGATTGGAATTTGAATGTTTTCCGTGGTTTACATTGAGTTCCTGTTTCTCGTCAGTAAGATGTGTGGATTTGTGTTGTTTTCTGGTACCTGGCGTCTTTATGAACAGCGGGTCTTTATGTTTGTTGGGGTCGGGTGTAGGGTGGACCAGGTCAATGATGTCATGATCTACAGGGCTGTGATGTCTTGCCGTGTGTGTGTGTGAGGCCGGACGCTCCACCGCAAGCCTGTGTCTCTCATCGTCCTCCTCCAGGGAGCCGATCGTCTCCTCAAAGAACAAAATACACTCCCTTTCCTCGAGACTGAGGAACTGCAGATCATCTTCCTAGAGAGAGAGAAAGAGAAAGTTGAGAAGGAAAATCTCTAATGACTGCTAGTTGACGAGTCCACACTTTTGAAGTTAAAGGCACACTACACAAGAATTGTACCTTAATATAACAGCTTCAAAGTCATTTCGGTGGCTTTACGGCAACAACGTCACACACATCAACAACAACATATGAAGCACGAAGACCCTTGCACGCATTTCAGACGTGATACTCGACGATGGAAAAAGCAAAGAAAACGCGGTCGGAAGAGACTAGGAAAAGGAAAAGAATCTGTCTGCGTGAGGAACCAGACAAGAGTGCCACTCGGTCGGGCTTTCACTCATTGGCGCGAGCTAAAAATCAGCACTGGATGCAACAGTAGCCGCTTTCCGACCAAGTAGTTACAGGAACTTAGTTATAGGAACTGTCCACTTCTAAACGGTTCTAAGAACTACTCTCCGCCAAACTCGGTTTTGCTGTTTGCGTTCGCACTGATGTAAATGTAAAATCAAATTTAGCATTTTAATCAATAGGAATTTTTTTGCTAACCTTTTACTTGGAGTATCGCAATAATATTGTATCGCGAGTTCAGTATCGTGACATGAGGGTATCGTTACACCCCTAGTAGTCACACTCGTTACACAAGTTTATATAATTTAAGTGGACCATTGCAATAAAGGCTCATGTAACGACGCATGTGCTCTGTGACCTCCAGAGATCAGCCCGCTGTCAGTGTGAGGATTTACTGACGAGCCTCTCCCTGCTCAAACAGCAGAACACAGACTCCACTCATGCTGAGCAGCTCCTCTCACAGGTGTGTGTGGTGTGTGTGTGTGTGTGTGTGAACAGTGGGCTGCTTGTTCACCACTGCCGTACACACCCTTCACCCTGAACAGCCCCACTGTAAGTGATGTCCAGGCAGCTCTCTCTCTCTCTCTCTCTCTCACACACACACACACACACACACACACACACACACACACACTGCATCACTTTTGTGGGCTGGTTCGTGCCATTCAGTTTTCAGAAACAACAGAAGCAGGACCGGCTTTTCCTCTGTTTGTAGAGAACAGCTGATGGTTTGAGTGTTTAATCGCACTGGTTTGGATCAAATTACAAACAGCACAATGATGTCATGAGGAAATGATTGTGTGAAAGAGAAGAAAGAACCGTTTGTGGCATATAAATATAGGATAGTGAGAACTTAAGTATCTGAGATCATTTAAAAATAAAACAGAGTTCTATTCATACTTTTACACTAGTAAAAAAACTATTTGGGGGGGGGGGGGGGGTAGGTTAGATTTTTAATGTTTTGGAAAAGTCTCTTCAGCTTTTATTTGATCAAAAATACAGTAAAAATAGTGACATATTATTAGAGTTTAAACTTGCTGTTTTCTATGTGAATATATAGTAAAGTGTAATTTATTCCTGTGATCAAAGCTGCATTTTCAGCATCATTACTCCAGTCTTCAGTGTCACATGATCCTTCAGAAATCACTATAATATGAGGATCTGATGCTCAAGAAACATTTATGATTATTATCAGTGTTGAAAACAGTTTTGCTGCTTCATATTTGTGTGGAAACTGTGATACTTGCTTAGTTCATTGAGAAACTATTATAGTTTTTAATATTTTATTTGGTTTATCTTCATTTTCATTTCAAAGTTTTGTAATTTTGTCATTTGATTTATTTCATATACGTTTCTAAATGCGTCTAAAGTTTTTTAGTACATCAATTTAAACTGAATGAAAATACAGACTTAATGTAATAATTCAGTAACAGTGCATCTCTTCTTAAAACACACATGATTTAAGGAATCATTCATGTCAAATGGACACATAGTTTGGGGTTTGAGCTGTAATAATAGTAGAGCTGCACGATTCTGGATAATCTGAGAATCATGCTTTTTTTCTTCTCGAGATCATGATTAACCCAAGGTTCTGAATAGACAACTAAACAATAGCATGTAATTTACTACAAGTTCCAACAAAATTCAGTTCATTTTTTTTTTTTTTTTACGCTTCAAAAGAATGATTCTCTATAAAAGACTTCACTTGTTTCATTACTGGATGAATCAGCGTTTTTGAATGAATCAATAGGTGTTTCTCAATGTCAAGGATCCTTCATTTGCAGGACGGGTAATTTCCTTCAGAGGCGAGGCTCCTCTTTAGCATTAGAGGAACACGTAAATGGAACAGGCTAGCAAGTGCACGTCATTACCGCACTGTTTAAACACACTTGGCAGTCCTTATTTTGGAAGAAAACAGATTTCATTCCCCATTGACTACAAACACACTTGGCAGTCTGGTCAGCCCTCATAAAAATAAAAAAATTAATTAAGTAAGGGATAATGTATAGCGAGGCGGTTGTTATAGCGAATGCAAACCCCGCGAACTCTTACGCGAAGCGGAGGGGTCTTGAATCAGCCTGAAGGGGTTGTATTCGCAGTAAACAAAAATTTTCCCACTTCTAACATGGCTACTAGGGCTGTCACTTTACGTTCGAAAATCGATTGCACAATCGATCGGACCAACCAACAACAAGTATCGAAACGAAAATAGGGAATCGATTTTAACGGCCTTTTTTATGTATTTTTTTTTTTTTTTACCAAAAATGTATTTTAGGTGGACAGATCAATAGAAAATGTAGGATTTTGGAAAATAATAATGTCTTTTCTGTTAACCAAATGCTTTTTAATATTCGCTATTACTTCAAGGCAAGTGAACAAGCGCGCCGTTATTTGTTGCCAGAGCCGTTGCTTAGTGACGTGTGTGTTCAAGTAAGCCAGAAATGCGCAGATTCTGGGCAATATGCTGTATTTAATATATCACGAGGACTCATAGATGTGTATATCTCTATGAGGACTCACGAGTTGCGTATTTGCGCTGAATCCACACAGATTTGGCTTACACGAACTTCCACAGCAAAGAAAGTGAGTAAGCATAGACGCACGCCTCTGATTTGACAGCTTTAGCCGCCAAAGTTAATTTTTACCCGCATTTGGCGAGTTGAGGGTGTTAATTTCAATCCCTGAATGCTGCACTCCTGTTTGTCATTGTGCACGAAACTTCACGCCAATAAATCATCAGGAATATTGCTGACTTGTGGGCGCTGCGCGTCTCAAGCGCCCTCTTCACGTTCCTCCTAATGCCTGTTAGTTGTCCGTGGATTTGCCTATATTTGGTGTTGAAAATGGAAACGTCTTTAGACATGGAAAATCGATTTTACAATCGATTCAATGAACACTTATGTCTCAAAAATCGAACAGGATTTTTTCACAAAAGTGACAGCCCTAATGGCTACCTACCAAATAATCAATAATTTGACACCACAAAATATTGATTTAAAAAGGAGTTTATTATTTTAAAAACGATTATATTGCCAGAGTGAACAGAACTGCGTCCATAGCAACATCTAGCTGTTAAAGTAACACTAAGTAACTTTTCCTCTTCGGTCGCCCTACTGGTTGGAAACGAAATTGTCCATTGCCGCTGTCGTAAATAATCTAGCCTACCGTCGCACGCACGCTCGCTGCTTACCCAGCACCGGCTTTAGAATGAACGATGTCCACAGACAAGGTAGAGTATGTTACATGATTTCATGAAAGGATGATGTATTGCGACATCAGAAACGAAGAAAAAATAAATAATGACTATTGTAGCGCTTGACGTAAAGCAGTCGAATTTTTTAGTTCTTTTTGTGCACGGGTTCCTACCCGAAACCCGAAGTTACATAGTGCCAGTAAAAGCGATACAGACCCCGTCAGGCGATGGCAGACGAGTCATTTAACTTATTTTAAGTCGATGTACCATCACAAGGGTCTTGGAAATATATTATGAAGGTTGAAAAACTACATAGTGTTACTTTAAAACACATGCAATGGTAAAATATGTGATCAACAGAAATGCTATATGAAGTAAAAATTACAAGGTGAATCACCAGTAAAGGGGAACAGTGTTAAATCCCCCCTCTGCAAATCAGTTAATAGTTTAACAAACATTCAATAAATGGAAAAACTGAAATTATCCTTAAACCTTACATTTGAAAGCATACCGGGGCAACCGGTATCACCCCGACTCTGCTAACGTCCGACATTTTTTCTTTTTTGAACAAGATAGCAAAGCTGCGCATAGGATTGTGGGTGATTTGAGAGCGCGAAGGCAACACATATGCATCCTTTCCCGTGTATGGGATATTTTCTGAACGAAGGACTCAGTCCTCGGTTGAAATTCGGAGGATCCTCGACATTGGAACAGTCCATCAACGATGTCGATGATGTAGCATCCTCGAAATTACGGCTTCTGAGGATCCTTCCTTGACATTGAGAAACACCTAATGACTCACTTGTCTTCACTTGCTTCATTACTGGATGAATCAGCGTTTTAACAAATCTCTTGAATGATTCAATTACATTTTTTAACAGTCACTTGTCGCACGTACTGATTGTATGTAATTGATACAATCTTTACTTGAAGTGTCAAGTCACTTTAAAAAAGGTGATTTTCTCAGTTTTGATCACTACTGTAGACATCAGTGTTTATATCTGAACTATCAACCCGTTTATATCCGTGGTTGAAAAGACGGTTAGTGGATCTGTTTCATACTGTACATGAACAACTCTCACTGGATCAGAACACAGAGCCGAATCAGCGTGATCGTACTTGTCAAAGCTTTAATAGAAAGAAACAAATCATTTAGGAATGAGATTGAGTGGGTGTTTGAATCGAGATTGCGATCTTTAAATGATTAATCGTGTTTTGAATAGTAGTGATACTAATCAGAAAACCATCTGAAAATGACTGCGTCATCCAGAACCTGCTGGTTTTGTATACCATGTCGCGTGTGTGTGTTTCACATGCCGCTCGACTACATTCTTGTCTTTACTACAGAATCACATTCCTCTGAGTTCAGAGCAGTAACCACACACACACACACACACACACACACACCTGTCTGAGGACTGAAACACAATGACTGTCCTGTCATGCTTTGAACTGAAGGAACTGGTTTCTCTGCATCGGTGTGTGTGTATGCATAACGCGTGGGTTCATTTCCTTTTGCTGGCAAAAAAAGTCTTTCATAAATCTATTTTAATCATAAATAAGGTGTGGTTAGGCTCATTATTATCGGCTTAAACAATACAGGTTAATGTCTGTCCTGACTTGTAAGTAAGTGTTTTAATACTCACAGAGAAGCCTTTCGGTCCATCGTTCAGGCCGTAGTGAAGTGGCCGACTGTTGCGCATTTGAACATCCATTACACGAACATCCAGGGCACGGTGTCTTGTGAAAAAACGGTGGAGTGGAAAAGGTCAAGGGTCGTGTGAAATGGTCTGAACATTTCCACGTACCCGACTGACTTGTTTCACATGATGCACCTGAAACACACAAAACACATCGTCAAAATCATTATCCTCCAAACTGCTGTTCTCAGATCACTGAGGAATATTGTGTTTGCTCACACAGATCTCCTGAGGTCTGACTACAGCACAAAAACACCGCTTTAATAGTGTTATTATGAGGAACATCCAGTGCTAGATCATTATATAATCTGAATATGTTTGCTTATACACGATAGTGATGCAAACAAATAAACATACACAGCTAACAGGGAATGTCTGGCAAGGGTCTCTCAAAGTTATGAACAAACGTTTTACCAGTAATTCAACATAAACAAGGTTTTTTAGGAGTTATCTGGTCTGTAATACTTGTTTAAAATGTAACATTTCAATAAAGTTTGTAAAGTGATCAAAATTAAACAACTGTACGTTGTTCAGAGAACATTCAGAAATAACGTTTTCATAATTTAATGGAAATGTATCATTTTTTTCTGTTAAACTACTGACTGTAAGTAATAATTAGTAATCTAGAAAGAGAAACAAAGTGTACCTATTATTAAAAAATGGATTTTGTTACATAAATGTATCTTTTGTAGGACGACTAAGTTTGTTTTGTTCGTTAGTTTTAATGATAAACACGTTCCGTCATCCTAATTACAGTAATCAAAATCTCAAGTTAAACTCTTCTGTACAATAAATACGGCATTTTCAAATTTACTTCACTGTCATGAAAATACAAATGCTGAAATCATATTAAAATATATTTCTTCGCGCTGAAATAACGTTAATGACCCGTGTCCGTATTGAATGAGATTCGCCCAAACACTAACGAGTCTAAAATGAGTAAAAGACATTTAAGAGCGGGGGGAAAAAAACTTTAACTTACCAAAACATCCTGAAACATCTGACCAGAGCAAGTTAAGCGTATAAACCGAGTGTCACTCCAGTTGTATTTCTGTACGCTGAGAGTGAATGTGTTTTAAATGAGTCGGTGCGCGTGAACTGGCTCATCAGGTTCTACGGGAGCGCGCGCTCGTGATGACGAACACGGAGTTCTCCTCCTCATTTTCTAAACAAACGTTTCCAAATACTTTAATAATTAATAAACACTAGGCGGGGGTTGGCAGGGAAATGTTTGTGTTTTTATCAGAGTAAATCTGTGTACTGTCAGTCAGTAATGTTTGGACCCGTATTAATGTGGATGTCGCGCCCTCTTGTGGCAGGAGCCTTCTATTATTGTTTGTGAATAAAACAAATTATATAAATAATAATTGTTTATATCATCGACACATATAAATGTGAATCTCATATCCAGGTCATTTTATTTACCCCCCAAAAATAAATTGAATAAACCTTAAATAAAAAAATAATTCTGCAGAGTGAAGTCAAAATTAATTAATCTGCTTTATAAAATGTCTATATCAGGAAACTACTGTAAGATCAACCTGAAAAGCACTGTTTATTTCATTTGTATCTTTGTAACATTGTATTTATTTGTGCTTTGGATTGTAATTTTTGATAATTTGTTCTTATTTTATTACTGGCTGTTTACTTGTCTTTTAAAAATGTTTTAATTTTATATTAGTTAGGCTGGTATCAAAATTGGAAGAGACAATTGTGAATTTTCTCTTATCTAAATTTTTGGTCCTAACTGCCTGTTTTTGCTAAACTTTCCAAAAAATTATATTTTAAATACAAATATTTATGGCCGGTTCATTTATGTGGCAAAAAGGCCCTGGTTTTACCACCAAAAATATTTGATTTCAGTCATGTTCATGTATAGTGAGAAATAGCCTAATATTAATCTATCCAACGGTCCAGTGTTGCTTATACAGTATTAGATTTTTTTTTTTTATGAAACAAACAATCATGACTATATATGCGAGCAAAAGAGTCCACTGTCAGAAAAAGAAATGGTTTAGTTCTGCTTTACTAAAATGAGCATGCAAGGTATTACAGATAAATTAATTTTGTTGTTAGGCCCAGTTATGCAATGCAGCACCTTTTTTTCTTATCAATTTATTTTGCGTTTTACATTATGCGCCGATTTTACAGATGCATAAAATAGTCTGGATATTAAAAGATTTGACAAGATTACTCGTCAAATAAATAAATGAACTTGAAATCATTACCTGTCCAGGAGCAGATTTCCATCATTAAAGCCAATGCCTGTGTGTCTAACTCAGAAACAAAACTGAGTTTGATCTACAAAACAACAGAACAGAAATAAACCAATCTAATTTTATCAAGGAAACACAAGTATAACTTTCATATTGTCAGTGATATTTCAAGATCAACACTCAGGTTTACTTCATTATCCATACATAATTTGACATTTATATGCATTTTATGTAAATATCCCTTATAAAGATCTCATTGATTTACATTACAAGCGTCATACTGTCATCTTACAATTTAGTGCCGATATTTTTTAAATATATGGCCAAAAAGTATGTTTTTGCTCAGTTTGGGTCAAAGTTGAGCTGTTTTTTCCTCTATATTCTCACAAATGTGTCAAATATTATACTAAACATAGACTTATATGCACATTTTATTCTATACTTGCTTGGTCTAAAGGTTCAATAAACTCTTCCATGTAAAGAAAAATGATTTAACTATTAACACAAGACATGAATTAACTCCGTAAACTCTGACATATTAATCATATCACTACATTAGTGAACTGACAGAAGAGGACATAAGTTACTTACAGGTGAGTCGCGTGACATATTGGGAGTTTGTTGGTGTTATTCATAGACCGTTTTATTTGATGTGACATCTATAAATAAAACAATCTGCACGTGTTGTGTCGACTCGTCATCATCAAGCGTCCGCAGGTGAAGCTAGCGCGCGCCACCTAGTGGAACCGCGGGAAAACTGCACTAGTTTCGTGAGACTGAAAATACTTCATACATGAGAGAAGGTGATGTAGATATACACGTACTTTTTCCTCACCTTAAAGGGTCATGAAACCTCCCTCTTTCAGCTCAAGTCTAGCTCACAATCTTTTTGAAAAATGCAACTTAAATGGGCGTGGATGCTGTGAGAAGAAGCGAGGGAGTGGGTGTGGTTTGGCCATCACTGTCATAGCCAGTGGCCCATGCATATCGACTGTCACTAAAAAGCAGTGGTAAAACGTGAGGAAATGCTAGATTTTTTTTATAGCTGGCAAAGTTAAAGTCTAATGAAATACACTGACACTTTATTATTGTCCTTTCAAAAGTAACTGAATGCCCTGCTACATATATTAGCCTACTACAGTAATCGTAATTCTATTTTAAACATATTAATGTAGACTACATGTATAATTATAATGTCATTATAAAATATATAGTTGTTTATATAGACACTAAATGCATATATTTGAAAATAATTAATTTTCCGCTTAAAAAAAACAACGTTCCGTGCATAGCCTAATATCTACGCGCCCGCTGAACTCCCATAATAAAGATGGCTCTGTGAGGACTTCTGATTTTAGACACACACACACACACACACACACCTCTGAAGGGATAGAAAAGTCCTCGGGACTTGGTACCGCATCACTCGCAAGACGCAACCTGCATTGGTCGTCAACAAGGCGAAGTCCACCATTCTCTCTCGAGAAAAATGTTTGCGGCACACGCTATAGTTTAGATGTGTCCGTGGTTGATCAAACCAACCGCCCGGAGCCAGAGTTTAGCCCTGGCAGCATCGCGGGGAAACATATTCAAACCACTTGGACTTTTGCACCACGAAAACAAACACTGCGCCCCATGATTGTCTCTCTCATCTAGGCTACTACGCGATATCACAGTTTGACATGTCTGTTATTGGAAAGATCCACGTGGTGTCATGAATAATTAAGAGACAATGTCTTCTCATAGGATATGAACTCAGTCTCATTAATAATTATGAGACACCGATGAGTCATCAAGCACTCACAGTGCACGGCCACGTCACAGCCTGTGACGTGGACACGATGAAGATTTTAAACCCGGAAGACGAAAAAAGCGGAAAAAAACTAATATTTAACCATTTTAACCCTATTATTAAATCTAACAGATGCTAACATTGTCTTCAATGGTGTTCAACACACATACCTCTGTTAAAATCTCAGAAAATTTGGTTTGGGGTTTCATGACCCTTTAAAGATAAAAATAAAATTAAAAAACATCTTGTTGCGGGATTCGGGAAACGAACGACCGTCTACTTGACGGTTAGTGACGTTGACCACTGAGCCACGTGACTTTACCCTTTATCTTGAAAATTTTAATTAATCCTTTTAAACCCCTAAAACTAAAACAGGATTCTCCTGTTGAAGAACATACACTTGTTAAAATAATAATAATAATAATAATACAGCCACATCATTAATTTAATTCGCATCATTTTTTTTTAATTCTCGGCACTGCAGCAACATCTGACAAACATATTTATCCGATGATAAAATATGACAAAAGTCCTTGTATTGTTCATTTTTAAAATTATGTAATAAATGTTTAAAAATATATATTAAAGTGTGTGTGACAACAAAACATGTGGCAAACTTATCTTCTAAAGAAGAAATATTTTGTTAGTTGTATAAACTTATGAAACAAGTCCTTGTATGGATTGTGTTATTCTCTGTTTACTGTTGTGTTTCATCTAAACCCTGTGTATAAATATTAAATAAATATATATTATCAGTTTAATTAAGCAAGTCAAATGATGCCCTCCTGTGGTGAATTAAAAAGGCTGTTAATCACTACAAACCTTGTACACAAAATATACAGTATCTTAATCTAAGCATGCAGACTTTGAGTCCTCATATTTGAACTCTTGTTTTTGTGGGCATTAGCGGTCAGGGGATCTCTGGATAATCCGTAATTCGTTTGTAATAATAAAACGAAAATACCGTTTTTCTGTTTTTTGTTTCAAAACGAAAAACCAAATAACCGTTTTTGGTGTCAGAATCAAAAAACGAAAAACCAATTAAAAACGGCCCGTTTTTCGTTTTTTGCCATCATTTTTATCGTTATTCCTTTTTGAACAAAAAATGAAGAGAGTCTTTGAGCTTCACTCAAGTCGTTTTTCGTTTATAAACCAAAAACGGGAGTCACGTGGTCTATTCCTTTTTGTGAAGCGGTACTAACCGGAAAAACTTTCAAAATAAAAGTACCTATAGTTAGCGAGGTGATTGTAGACTAAAACTGAACTAATAGCATTTTTTAGTACAAGTACAGTAGCACTGGGTGTTGAAAAAAACACTTTAGTTAACTGAAATAAAAATTAAAACTAATAAAATAATAACTCTGGCTGTTAGGGAGAATTAAACATTTGTAAGACCATTGGTGACCTGTAACTTCAGATTAAGACAAGTGAACTCATTTTATATGTATCTTAGGATAGGAGGTAGCCTATTTATTTGTAAGTTTATATTATTCAATTCACATTTTAGTTTTGTAACATATTTATAGCCCTTCTTGCTATGTGGAAGCTCGACCAGCAGAGGTCACTCTACCCCCTTCTGTGCACAACAGGCAACAAGGGTTTGACCTTTTGACTTGTGTTTATATCAAAACAAAACTCTTCCAAAACAAATCTATAAAGTTGTATACTTTTTATTTTCCTTTGCATTTTTCTCCAGTGTAAAGTAGATGAAATATTTTCTTATGCAGCTAGTAGTTCTCATTAGTTATGTAGACCGTGTAAAACCTAGCATTACCCAGTCAATATTTTCAGATCTTTTAGTGCTTTTTTGGGTTTAATTCTGTTTGGTGAACCACCAGGGAAAGGCAGTGCTCTGTACTCTTGGTACTTGTGTAAAGTAAAATAAAAGTGAAGTTTTTGAAATTTGAACCATCATATTGGAAACTGATTAATTGCTTTACTCATGGCAGGGGCCTTGTCTGGACCACTTGCCATGCAGGTTGTTTAGTTAGTGCTGCACCACAGCCTGAGGAGCTGGATAACATGTTGCGCCAGACACATTTTACACTTAACAAGAGTATTACTATACTCATTTGTTTTATAATTTATTTAATTATAAATTGATTTGGGGATGCCACAGACACCATACAACAGAACAGACACCACAGAGAAATGACAGCACCAGTAAGAGAACGGGGATGGGGGCCTGAGGAAGAGAAAAGACAAACAAACACAAAACCAAGAGACAACCAGCCAAATAACAGCAATAAACAGCTAACGTAAGAAAACAACTGAGAGAGAATCAAAAGAAGAAACAGTCAAGCAAATTAAATAAACACAGCACAGCCACGAGAACTAGAATAACAACAATACATTTAAATAAATAACTTAACCCTCTGGGGTCCTTCGTTTCAGAGTCACACTCAGGACCTTCGGGTCCAAATGGGCCGGAAGGGTTGAATTCATATTTATTAAAACAAAATCATCTTTTTTTTTTTTACTTGTTTTTTTTATAATATTTTTTCTTTTCTTTTTTGGGTGTTTTGAGATAATTAAATGATTTATAATTAATATTTATGCAACAATTATGACCCATCCCCCCCCCCCCCCCCCCCCATTTAATATAATAGAAAATTATTTTAAAAAAATATATATTTTTCTTTAAAGCTGCATTTCATTTTAGAGTCAAGCCTGGGCCTCATGAAAGCAATTTTTGAAATGAGATGGATGCCATCTGGTGGACAAACTGAGCATTTAAAAAATGCAAAACACATATGTAATTTATTAGTGTTTACGTGTATAAAAGTGTGTGTGTGTGTCTGTTTTGCACTCTTGATGTTTTATAGATTCACCCCTTCACTGTTGTGTGCTTTTTTTCTGGATCGTGGCTGATTTGTAGATTGTACACACAAAAAAGATTATTCAAATCCTGTCCCCAATTTTTTTGGGTGTTCATACCAAGTACCAACAAAGTCACCAAATTTCAGACCATTCCGATGAAGCTATGATTTAAAAAAATTTTTTTAAATGATTCGGGTCCATTTGGGCCGAAAAGCACATGTGACAACAACAACAAAAAAATTGTTTGGGTGAATGTTAAATTTTTACCATAAAAATAATAGTAGTATTGTTTGTTGGGCTGGTGATAAAGGAAAATCAACCACTAATTTGTGCCCTGGTCACTCCTTTTAACAGTTTCCATTACACTCCATTTAGTGGCACTTGTGTCCCACTATTTCCAACAGAAGCATTACTAGTGGGTGCCGCACTTGTAGAACCAATGTCACAATTAGTCTTAGTACACACTTATTTCAATATCCAATTCCACAAAAGTAGTGCCACAGTTCAAAGATGTGGCTTACCATAAACCATGATGTAAATATCTGAAAGTGACAAGGCCCTTTTCTGGTGCCGGAGGAAGGAGTGGTGTGCTGCTTTGTCCTGCAAGTCCAGCATTTATTTGAAGAGAGAGTGATGGTAGGTGATGGGGCCAGTCTTGATACTATCATCAGTCCTTAAACCCTGCACACAGTGGACAGGCTCACAGCCTCTATTGGGTCAAATCTGGAAGGTCCTGAGATGAGTACCAGGGAGAAAAACTAAATGATTTAACTTTTATTTTACTTTACACAAGTACCAAGAGTACAGAGCACTGCCTTTCCCTGGTGGTTCATCAAACAGAATTAAACCCAAAAAAGCACTTAAAGATCTGAAAGTCCCAGAGCTAGAGATCATTTTAGACTGAGTAATGCTAGGTTTCACACACAAGTCTACATAGGCTTAACTATGAGAACTACAAGCTGCATAAAAAATATTTCATCTACTTAACTAACATAATAAGTAGGCTATATTACACTGTAGAAAAATGCAAAGGAAAATAAAAAGAATACAACTTTATATATTTGTTTTGGAAGAGTTTTGTTTTGACACAGAAGGTGTAACAGTAGATGGTGGAAGCTGATAGTGTTTATCAAATATAGTGCCATATAAAGAGGAGCTGGAAGGCAGGTGAAGTTCTGCACACCCTTTAAACTCAGTGATCAGCTTCTGTTGGTAGCAGTGCTTGAAGGGGGTAGAGAAGGGGGTAGAAAGACCTCTGCTGGTTGAGCTTCCACATAGCAAGAAGGGCTATAAATAATATGTTCCAAAACTAAAATGTGAATTGAAAAAATAGAAACTTATAAATAAATAGGCTACCTGCTACCTGACTTCACTTGTCTTAATCGGAAGTTACAGGTCACAGGAGTTACAGGAGTTATTATTTTATTAGTTTTAATTTTTATTTCAGTTAACTAAAGTGTTTTTTTCAACACCCAGTGCTACTGTACTTGTACTAAAAAATGCTATTAGTTCAGTTTTAGTCTACAATCACCTCGCTAACTATAGCTACTTTTATTTTGAAAGTGTTTCCGGTTAGTACCGCTTCCAAAAAAGGAATAGACCACGTGACTCCCGTTTTTGGTTTATAAACGAAAAACGAATTGACTGAAGTTCAAAGACTATCTTCATTTTTTGTTCAAAAAGGAATAACGATAAAAATGATCGCCAAAAACGAAAAACGGGCCGTTTTTAATTGGTTTTTCGTTTTTTGATTCTGACACCAAAAACGGTTATTTGGTTTTTCGTTTTGAAACAAAAAATAGAAAACCGGTATTTACGTTTTATTATTACAAACGAATTACGGATTATCCAGAGATCCCCTGACCATTAGCCAACATTAGCACCTCTTGATCTGGACGGGTGGAGGTTTTCGATAACTGTGTGATGATGGCTGGGATCTGTCAGATTCGGTGTAGGGAAAGAGTATTTTGGACAAGGTGCAGGAAGAATATTTATAGGCATGTAAACTGTTGGAAATGAGGCCACACGGAGCGTCTGTGAATCACGTAAATATGCATGTATGACCAATGAAAGGATGCAGGAGTCATCATCTCTGTAACTGTGTAAAATACACTGCTTTTCTAACTTTTTACACTCATTGTTATTTATGTAAAAAAGAGTTTATAGCAGCCCGATGTGGGACTGAACTGTTAACTATTTTATTGTTTGCCAGATAAACATTCTTAAAATGAATAGCCTATATTAAATGTGTCATAGCTACGTGTTTGTAGCGCTTTGGGTTTTAAGAAAAGCGCATTATAAATAAAAGGTATTATTATTCAATAAGACAAAAAAAATCCAATTTTATAATTCTGTTAATTTTTATTTATTATTATACTTATTTTTTTTGTTTCAATCTTATTAACTTTTTATATTCTTTCTAATTTTTAGACTATTTACAATTTAAATTCAGGGAACGTTCCTATAACTCAAATCTGAATGTCATGAGCGTATAAGCAATCATTTTTCGACTACTCTAAAAGTGGACAAGCTCAAAACCATGATTTAGCGGCGTCCAAAACGCATCTTAATACCAGTAAACAGGGCCTTAGCACATACAAATGCTAATAATCGGGTTTCCTTCAAATAAATAAATAACTTCCATTTAGTCAATTAGTTATCAACTTTATTGGTAATTTAGGTGTTAATATACTGTATCTCCAGACACCCATAGGTAGGCTACATAAAAGCGGAATATCTTAACCAGAAAGGCAATCCCATTTATCACAAAAAACAAGATGTAAAAGAAAAAGGGCGAGAAATTCTTTATACATGCAGCAGTTGAAGAGTAACATACTTTTATTTACAGTATTTTGTAATATTTAATCAATTGTTCGTTGCCATGTGAAGCAGTAAAACATGTGTCAAATTATTACCCTTATTTTCTATAAATATATTTTACATTTGCGATCTACTTTTTTAAATGGGCGTTTAATCGCCCTCCTGTGGTGAATTGTGTGAATTACACTGCTGCAACCAGGAAAACTTTGCACTAAATTACTTTGCATTGATTTCATATTATTTAATAAATTATTAATTACCCTGTGAGACAATACAACATCTGGAAAAGTTCGCGATTGTTTAGTAGAAATATATTCTTATATCTGTAATAAACATTTAAAGATTCGCGTCTGAACGCCCTCCTGTGGTGAATTCTGTGAATTACACTCCTGTTAATTATTTCTACCATATACCTATGATTTCTAGTTATATAACCATAACTCAAATCAGATAAAAACTTTGCATTAAATAATTTGACATTGATTTCATATTAAATAAATTGTTCGTTCCATATGAAACACATGACCCCTTTTATTTATTTATTTAGTAGTATTGTTACTATTGTTTTTTTTGTTTTGTTTTTGTATTGTTACTGTTGTTACTATTGTATACGTTTACATTTTAAATGAAAATACCTTCCTGTGGTAAAATGTGTGAATTACACCACTGCAACATTTTTCTACAGCAGTAACTCTAGGAAAACCTTGAATTAAAATATTTTTAAACTTGATTAAGATTTATATATATATATATATATATATATATATATATATATATATATATATATATATATATATATATATATATAAATGATAAATCATTTATAACAAACGCAGCTACATTCCATCAGTGAACACAATTTAAATAGATTTATATTTAAAGCCTCTTTGATTCAATCCATTCAAACGCTTTAATAACGGAATAAATATAAGCGCGCGAAACGCCGCACGGTCGCAACAGTATAAATTACGCAGCGAGAACATTTTAATGTTATTTTAAGTTATTTTGTGTTGAATATAACAAAATATGCACTGTTATCCACGATGTATTTGTTTGCAAATGTTTAATGTTTAAAAAAGAAAGAAAGAAAAAGACCTTTATTTTGGAGAAAAGCTGAAATGCACTTCCGGTGTTGTCACTGTCTTCACTACGCCGTGCTTATTTACGTTCTCTGCAGTGATTAAACATGATTGTAAGCGGGTTTCACAAAGCGTCAAACCTTCTGAAGTCCAGCGGGGAGTTTCGGAGGATCTGGATGAGGAAGATGAGCGCAGATTCTTCCTCTCTGACCTTGAGAAAACAGCAGGATGGGATCAGGTGCGAACTTTTTGCGTGACCTTTGACCCGCATCGCTCGATATTCATTTGATTTACAAAAGCTGTCATGTTTATAATACACCCATTGTCTACAGAATACACAGAGGACATTTTTTATGAATTACTAACGACAGAAAAAATAAATAAATGAAGAAAAACGAAAATAAAAAATATTTTTTTTGTACATCTAGAGTATACAAATCAAAGGCACTGCAAATTTAAGTCGTTGTACTTGCTTATTTACTGAAGATGAAATGGTGTCCAAATTATTTTGAAATGTTTAAAAAAAAAAAAAAAAAAAGGTCAAAGCATTGATTGTAAGTGTAGTTGCACAAACAGAACATCTGACAAAACTTTGAATATTGTGTGATTTTGTGTGTTTGTTATTGAGGTGAATATGTTGTATAGACTTAAACTTGCTCACAAGAAACTTGTGAATCATTCCATCGTTTTTAAAAGAGTAATTTCAAACGATTCAATAGGTGTGTAACAATAGATATATAGTTACACACCTGTGATTCAGAAATCAGTGGTTTAGAATGAAGCATCAGATCTGATCTGAAGTGTGTGTGTGTGTGTGTGTGTGTGTGTGTGTGTGTGTGTGTGTGTGTGTGTGTTGTTGATTTCAGGAGGATTATCCTGAACAACCCCAAGAAGAGGAACGCTCTGTCTCTGTCCATGCTGGAGTCTCTGAGAGAAAACCTCCTGACAGACACACACACCAGACCTGCGCGTCATCATCATATCAGGCAAAACACACACACACACAGACACACACAGACCTGCGCGTCATTCTCATATCAGGCAAAACACACACACACACACAGACACACACAGACCTGCGCGTCATCATCATATCAGGCAAAATACACATACACACACACACACACACACACACCAGACCTGCGCGTCATCATCATATCAGGCAAAACAACACACACACACACACACACACACACACACCACACACACACACCAGCCTGCGCGTCATCATCATATCAGGCAAAATACACATACACACACACAACATACACACACACACGACACCTGCGCGTCATCATCATATCAGGCAAAACACACACACACACACACACACACACACACACACACACCAGACCTGCGCGTCATCATCATATCAGGCAAAATACACACACACACACACACACACACACACACACACACACACCAGACCTGCGCGTCATCATCATATCAGGCAAACACACACAACACACACACACACACACACACACACACACACACACACACACACTGGCACAACAGCAATCACTACACACACACCAGACCTGCGCGTCATCATCATATCAGGCAAAATACACAACACACACATCCAACTCCAGTAACAATCAGCAAAATACACACACCACACACATCATACAGCAAACTTCACTCACACACACACACACACTCACACAGATGTGGTCATCATCTTGGCAACACACACACACACACACAACATTCACGCACACAGATGCGTTCATTCATCATCAGCAAAACACTACACACACACCAGACCTGCGCGTCATCATCATATCAGGCAAAAACACATCCACACACACAACACACACACACACACAGACTCGCGCGTCATCATCATATCAGGCAAAACAACACACACACCAAGACCTGCGCGTCATCATCATATCAGGCAAAATACACATACACACACACACACACACAACACACACACACACACCTGCGCGTCATCATCATATCAGGCAAAAACACACACACACACACACACCAGACCTGCGCGTCATCATCATATCAGGCAAATACACACACACAGACACACTCATCATCACACAAACACACACACACACACACCCAGACCTGCGCGTCATCATCATATCAGGCAAAACCACACACACACACACACACACACCAGACCTGCGCGTCATCATATCAGAAAATATCACACACACACACACACACCAGACCTGCGCGTCATCATCATATCAGGCAAAAACACACACACACACACACACACACAACACACACACACACCACACAAACACACACACACAACCCCATCATATCAGGCAAAACACACACCACACACACACACACACACACACCAGACCTGCGCGTCATCATCATATCAGGCAAAATACAACACCACACACACACACACACACACACACACACACACACACACACACACACACACACACCCATCATATCAGGCAATAACATTCACTCAACTACACCACACACACACACCACACACCAGACCTGTGCGTCATCATCATATCAGGCAAAACACACACACACACACACACACACACACACACCACACACAACACCAGACCATCAGCGGCAATAACATTCAGCATCATCACACACACACACTCACACCAGACCTGGCGTCATCATCATATCAGGCAAAAACACAAAACACACACACACACACACACACACACACCAACCTGCGCGTCATCTTCATATCAGGCAAAAACACACACACACACACACCAACCCTGCGCGTCATCATCATATCAGGCAAAATACAATACACACACCACACAACACACCACACGACATGCGGTACTCATATCAGGCACACACACACACAGACCTGCGCGTCATCATCATATCAGGCAAACACACACACACACACACACACACCACCAGACCTGCGCGTCATCATCATATCAGGCAAAACACATCACACACACACACACACACCACACACACACACACACCAGACTGCGCGTCATCATCATATCAGGCAAAACACAACACACAACACACCACACACACACACACCAGACCTGCGCGTCATCATATCAGATCAGGCAAAAACACCACACACACACACACACCACACCACACACACACACACACACACCACACACACCACAGACTGCGTCATCATCATATCAGGCAAAAATCACACACTCACACACACACACCAGACCTGCGCGTCATCATCATATCAGGCAAAATACACACACATCACACACACCACACACACACACACACACAACACACACACATCACTACATCACACACACACCACACACACCATCATATCAGGCAAACATTCACTCATCACACACACACACACTCACACCAGACCTGTGCGTCATCATCATATCAGGCAAAACACACACACACACACACACACACACACACACACACACCAGACCTGCGCGTCATCATCATATCAGGCAAAATACACACAACACACACACCAGACCTGCGCGTCATCATCATATCAGGCAAAAATCACATACACACACACACACACAACAACACACACACGACACTGCGCGTCATCATCATATCAGGCAAAACACACACACACACACACACCACCAGACCTGCGCGTCATCATCATATCAGGCAAAATACACATACACACACACACACACACACACACACACACACACACACCAGACCTGCGCGTCATCATCATATCAGGCAAAACACACACACACACACACACACACCAGACCTGCGCGTCATCATCATATCAGGCAAACACACACACACCAGACCTGCGCGTCATCATCATATCAGGCAATAACACACACACACACACACACACACACAACACACCACAACGACACATGCGCGTCATCATCATATCAGGCAAAACACACACACACACACACACACACACACACACACCAGACCTGCGCGTCATCATATCAGGCAAAACCACACACACACACACACACACACACACACACCAGACCTGCGCGTCATCATCATATCAGGCAAAATACACACACACACACACACACACACCACACACACACACAAACACACACACACACAACACACACACACCATCATATCAGGCAAACACATTATCACTCACTCACACACACACAACACACACACACACACCAGACCTGTGCGTCATCATCATATCAGGCAAAAACACACACACACACACACACACAACACACATACACAACACACACACACACACCACACACGCGCTCATCATCATATCAGGCAAAACATCACACACACACACAACACACACCAGACCTGGCGTCATCATCATATCAGGCAAAACACACACACACAACACACACACACAACCACCAGACCTGCGGCATCATCATATCAAGGCAAAATACACATACACACACACCAGACCCGCGTCATCATCAATCAGGCAATCACATACACACAAAACAACACACACACACACACCTGCGCGTCATTCATATCAGGCAAAAACACACACACACAACACACACAGACCTGCGCGTCATCATCATATCAGGCAAAATACACATACACACACACACACCACAACACACACACACACAACACCAGACCTGCGCGTCATCATCATATCAGGCAAAACACACACACCACACACACAACACACCAGACCTGCGCGTCATCATCATATCAGGCAAAACACACACACACACACACACCAGACCTGCGCGTCATCATCATATCAGGCAAAACACAACACACACACACAAAACACACACACACACACACACACACACAGACCTGTGCGTCATCATCATATCAGGCAAAACACACACACACACACACACACACACACACACACACACACACCAGACCTGCGCGTCATCATCATATCAGGCAAAACACACACACACACACACACACCAGACCTGCGCGTCATCATCATATCAGGCAAAACACACACACACACACACACACACACACACACACACACACACACACACACACACACACACACACACACACACACCATCATATCAGGCAAAACATTCACTCACACACACACACACACACACACACACACACACACACATACACACACACTCACACCAGACCTGTTCGTCATCATCATATCAGGCAAAACATACATTCATTCACTCACTCACACACACACACACACACACACACACACACACACACCACACACACACACACACACACACACACACACACACACACACTCTCTCTCTCTAACTCTGTCTCTCTCTGCAGCGCGGGGTCCTGTGTTTTCCTCAGGTCATGACCTTAAGGAGTTGACCTCGGCCCAGGGTCGTGAGCATCACATCAAGGTGTTCCAGACCTGCTCAGAGGTCAGAGGTCACTTAAGCCAAGTTCACACTACATGATTTTAAGCCCGATTTAAGCCCGATTTGCAAATCGTTGAGCTCGCCGACAGGTCAGAGTGTTATCGCGTGCAAATCGCGGGGGATTAGCGGACGATGAACGCTCGCTAATCTGTTAGTATGAAAGAGCCAACAACGCATCAAAGACGCTCGCAGACGCCTCGCAGACGCGTCGCCGAGCCCAGAAAAATATCTAGCGTGCTAGATATCCAGAGCTGTCGCGCGACTCAATCTCAGTGATGTCATGAGCTAGAGCCAATCAGAGCAAGGCATGGGTTGAGGTCACCGGGTAAATACTATGGTAAATACCGGTAAATACGCGAAATGCGCGATTTTCAAACAAACACGACCAAGACGAGTTTACAGAAAGATGAGCAACATGTCGTCAAGAAAGCAATGGACTCAACAGCAAATTTTAGGAGTAAAGTTTAATCGAACTGTGGTAGGAGCATGAATGCCTTTATGATGTTGGACATGAGATGTGAGAAAGAGAAAAGGTGGACGGAAATTACAAAACACCCTCAAACACCCAGGTGAGCAAAATGTTATAGGTTGAAATGTACATTAAATCTTACAGTAATTCTGTTTATTGTCATTTCCGGTTCGTTTTATCGCTGGTTTGTAGACGAGATAGAATAGTTGGGTGACAGAGTTGTTGTCAACTCCTGTAGTGCGTTACCTCCTGTTGTGGATCAATCACGTTGTGTCGTGTGGTGTGAACAGCTCAACAACTTGAACACTCCTGATTTCACAGAGAGCAAGTCATGTAGTGTGAACTGCACAGTTCAGCCCGACGTTTTAAAATCATGTAGTGTGAACAAGGCTTTACGTTAAAGGGTTTGTTTTTTTTAGACAAGTTTGGTCTTAGTTATTTGATGTTATAAAAACAGGAATGTGATGTCATCATGATTGACAGCTTCTCTAAACGGAGTCACTGATGCGCCAACAGACTTTTTGGGGGTTTTTCGGGGGAGATCGGAGCTTCAACTTTAATTTCTACATGTTTATTTCACATTAAACTTTGTACTAACTGTTTAAAACCGTGTGTGCGGGACCTTGATATATCGGCTCCACACACACACACACACACACTACCGCGCAAGATGTCAGCGCCATATTAGGACTTTAGCGGCTTCACTTTTCACCAATGTAAGAGTTGGTGTCGTCCCTCTTGTTGTACAGTGTATGGTCAGTGCAGTAACTCTACCTTTCTCAAAGGTCATGACCCTGATTCAGGATCTCCCGGTGCCGGTCATCGCGATGGTGAACGGCGTGGCCACGGCGGCCGGTTGCCAGTTAGTGGCCAGCTGTGACATCGCCGTGGCGACGGATAAATCCACGTTCGCCACTCCTGGCGTGAGCGTCGGGCTGTTCTGCTCCACGCCGGCGGTGGCCGTAGGGCGAGCGCTGCCCAGGAAGGTGAACTTACTCGTCTAGGGGTCGAAATGCAAGATCTGAACCATTCATTATACCGGGGTCGTTAAAAAGCTTTCACTAACACTTTAAATGAAGCCTAAGAAGAGAATATTTAAAGAAATAATAGTTTAAGGACACATTAATAAATAGTGCCGTCGAATCGATTAATCGCATCCAATAGAAAAGTTAACTAACACACACACACACACACACACATTAAATATTTATACTTATGTTAGATGCAATTAATCACGATTGATCGATTTGACAGCAGTAAGTAATAATAATTAATACTAACAAAATAACAAATAGGCATAACAATAATTAAAAAAAATTAAACTAATTATAAAACAGACTTTATAATTGAAAATTATTTTGTAAATTACTATTGTACTGCTATATATATTTTTTTATTTAAATATATATTTATAATTATTTATATTTATTATAAATTATGATTTAAAAGAATATTATCAAATATAATGAAACCATATAATGATTTATTATTAGCCTTATTTTAACTGTTTTATCTATTTTAACTTTTATATTACGGTTGTAAATTACAATTGTATTGTAAAAATGTATATTTGATAATATTATAACACCAGTAATAAAAACAAGACTGAAATACACTGTTGTAAATTAAAATTGTACTGTAAAATAAAACAATATCAAATCATATAATAACTTGTTATTAACTCTAATTATAAACAAGAAGACTGAAATATTAGTTTTGAATAAAATTATATTTGATAATTATAATATCAAATACTGTTATCAAACAATATAATAATTTAATTATTTACAAATATAATTATTATTTGAATTAATTATAAAAAAGACAAAAATATATGTTGTAAATTGAAATTGTACTGTAAAATAAAAAAGAGTATTTGATTGATAATTCTAAACATAATTATTTAAACTAATAAAAAAGAAAGACTGAAATATTACGGTTGTGAATAAGTTGTATTATAAAAATAATATTTGGTTATCAAACCATACAATGCCAATGATAATTCTTATAATATTATTTTTACCAATTATAAAAAGACTGTTGTAATTTACAATTTTACTGTAAACGTTGATAATTGTTTTTTTTAAAGCACAGGTTGCTAATATTTGATTATATGAATGTAATATGGCTAATATAAAGTAAGTATGATGACGTGTCCCCCTGTCTGCAGGTGGTTATGGAGATGCTGCTGACGGGCCGCCCCATCTCGGCTCAGGACGCTCTTCTTCACGGCCTTCTCAGTAAAGTGGTGTGTGAGGAGCAGCTCGAGGAGCAGACGCTGGCCATCGCCAGGCGTGTGTGTGAGAGCAGCCGGCCCGTGGTGGCTCTCGGGAAGAGTGTGTTTCACAGACAGATGTGCGAGGGCCGGGACGAGGCGTACGCCCGTGCTTCTGCTGCCATGGTGGAGAACCTGGCGCTGTGGGACGGGCAGGAGGGCGTCAGGGCGTTCCTGGAGAAACGCAGGCCTGTGTGGAGCAACACTGATGAGGAAGCACACATGTGACTCGAAAACACAACAGAACTACTCACAAACCTTTTATTGAACGTTTCTGTGACTCACACACATCTTCAACTGTAATGTCTTAATAAAGGGAATAGTTTGGGTGAATTATTCCTAGTTTTTAAAGGGGTGGTATATGCCCTTTTCACAAATAAGTTAGCATTTGCATTCTTCACATAGACATGAGTGTGTATGCGAAGTTTGAGCTGAAAATACCTCACAGATATTTTTATATAGCATGTTAAAACTGTCGCTTTTTGAGGGCAAGTAAAAAAAAACGCAGTTGTTGTGTGTGTCCCTTTAAATGCAAATGAGCTGTTGCTCGGCACAGGGGGCGGAGCTACAACAGTGTGTTTGCAGCTTTAATTATCTCACACAGACACACACTGAACATTTCAAAAACTTTTAGCCCTTTTATGTTCAAACTGAAGTCAGACAAAGATGGAGAGACTCGAGAAGAAGTGACAGCATTTCTTAGTTGGCGAATTTATGTAGCTTATGTCTTCTAGTCATTTATTAGCATATTCTGTCATGATAATCTATAAATCGTGTTCTTAGGGGCGGGGTTTATGTAAATTAGGGTTAGTGATGTCACTAACCCGGGAGGAATGTTGTAGTTTCTACCAGCCGTTTGTTGTAGTCCTTAAAAAGCAATTTCTTTAAAATAAAATATCTCCCTCTGCTTTAAACTTAAAAGTGTCGTAACTGTGCCGATGTTGTTTATGCTCAAACAGCAACATTACACACTAACTAAAGCTAGAAAAGTCAGAATCAATCACCCCTTGAAATGCGTTTGCTGGTCTGAACGTCCCAGGAATGCTTTAATATTAATTAGAAGAATATTAATTAAACCCTTCATTAGAAGGACAACACACACACAAAAAAAACAATCAAAATAATTTCCTCCTCTACTTGTTTTGAAAAAAGTCTTTAGGAGCTCAAATGAAACCTCTCCTGACGTCTGCTGGCCGATTCCCTCCCGGACGCAGATTCCGTCGGCCAATGGGAACGCTCGTCCCGGGGAGGTGACCCGGGAGTGGGCCAATGGGGTCGAAGCGTGGGCGGGGCAGGAGAACAGGCGATTGGTCGTACTCTCCTCCGATGATGCCGGGGGGGTAAAACGGGAGGGGGGGGAGCGGGGGGACGGGAACGGGGAAAGAGGGAAAATCGGAGGAACGTGGTGTGGATAAAAACGACATCTGTGCACATTCTTCTGTTTATACTTCTTTTTGTAAAGCTGAGGGCAAAACGAAAAGTCAAGTCAGCTTTAGATAATACAGATTGTTTCAAACTATATCAGAGATGGTGTCATTATTCAGCTCAGTTATGTAAAGTTCATCAATTATGAAATGAGTTCAATTCAGCACTATGTGTTATATTTTATCTCATTATATATTATTATAATCAAGTCAACTCAATATTGACTGAATAAAGGACAGATCAAAAGCAGAGCTAAGAGTTTCGAAAAGCATTTATAAAAGTAATCAAATTAAGAATGTAATATTCAGTTTAGATTGTTTGGTCAGTGAGAAATTATTCTTTTCATAATTATATTAAAAATAAATAAATTGCTTTTATTACCAGCTTCAATTCGGTTTTTATTTTGTTACAAAATAGTCTGAAATACACATTTAGGTCTTTATTTTACTACACTTCGTCTGTTTGTGTCTGTAGATTTCTCATAAATTCATCAAAAGTTGGTGTTATAAATCATCCGCTGCTCTTCGATCCAGTGGTATAGTCTAGTTTTTTGTAGTGAGTATACTGTGATATACCATCCCCCCCCCCCCCCCAAAAAAACAAATAACTAAAAAACATATAGCCTTAGATGTTATATGAATATGGTCCCTGAAGCACGGGTTTTAGCAGCTGACAATTACAATACTTAAACATTATAAGCACAAATAGAAATTTACTATTTAAAAACTTGTGTGATATTACTTTAAAATTGTGTTTTAATAGATTTGATTATTATTATTTTAAAAAGTACATCTTACTATGCAATTTCTTTCATAATTCCCTCGAGTTACTTAATTTATCTACAAACTTTATTTTGGTGGGTTGTAAATTAAAGACATTTGAGCTTCTGTGTTTTAATAAACTATTATTATTATTAGGCCTACTTGAAGTATACTCTACTGTGCAATAATAAAATATTTCTGTTATATTTTATATTTTAAGTTATACAAAACTTTGATTTTGAAAGGTTGTCATGAAGACTTTAAAGTTTGTGAGTGTGAATATGATACGAATGAACGACGGTAGTTTTATCAAATGAAATGGTAAAATTCTTGTGAAGTGACTCTCATAAAAGCTCTGCAATGAAGTTCAAATGTGTGCATGTCCTCCTCATAGACGCTGAAAACACCACGAGTGTCACGCGCGCGTCAGTGTGTAGTGTTCAGTGTGTAGTGTTCAGTGTGTAGTGTTCAGTGTGTAGTGTTCAGTGTTCAGTGTGTAGTGTTCAGTGTGTAGTGTTCAGTGTGTAGTGTTCAGTGTTCAGTGTGTAGTGTTCAGTGTGTAGTGTTCAGTGTGTAGTGTTCAGTGTGTAGTGTTCAGTGTGTAGTGTTCAGTGTTCAGTGTGTAGTGTTCAGTGTTCAGTGTGTAGTGTTCAGTGTGTAGTGTTCAGTGTGTAGTGTTCAGTGTGTAGTGTTCAGTGTGTAGTGTTCAGTGTGTAGTGTTCAGTGTGTAGTGTTCAGTGTTCAGTGTGTAGTGTTCAGTGTGTAGTGTTCAGTGTGTAGTGTTCAGTGTGTAGTGTTCAGTGTGTAGTGTTCAGTGTGTAGTGTTCAGTGTGTAGTGTTCAGTGTGTAGTGTTCAGTGTGTAGTAGGCTAGAGCACACATTGAGCGCTCATTCACAGAAACACGCAGAACATTCAGAGTTTATTTCAATAGCAGTCTTTTTGAGCTTTAATATTCATAGACACTTAGTAAATATCGAGATTTGATTCTATCATTAGCCTACTTTTGATTTATTCATTCAAAAATGGCTAAATTGCGTGACGTTCCGCTTTAGAGTAGCCTAGGTTATTTGTTACATTTGTTGCTGGCTTCCGCGATTCGATCCGTGTCGCTGCGCAAACACAGACGTCACGGCGGGGTGAATTTATGAATGAAAATTCTTTCACAAAACGATGTTGTTACGAAACCTCACGCGTTTTAAAGTGGCTATACGGAGATCTTTGACATTTCCTAGTGGGTATACGGAAATCCTTGACATTTTCTAGTGGGTATACGGCGTATACCTGCGTATCACGTAGACTACACCACTGCTTCGATCGCGATCTGCACCCTGTCATCACACACACCGTTAGAAAGCTCTCTCTCTCTAGTACAACACTGTCGGATCCAAATATGGTCATTTCCTTTTTATCAGCAACCAATCGTGAAAGTAAAGAGGGATTTAACTCTAAATGCACGATCTCATTGGTTAATGCTAAATCTTTAAAGCCCGTTTTCTCAAAATGACTTTTCTCTCAAACTCAAGTCCGAAATCTCCACTTCAGTCGCACATATACACACCAAACTATCCAGTCGTGTACCTAGTTATATTATGAAGACATTTACAGAGGGATTTGTAAATATATTATTCCTAGCCTGATTTATATAACATTTTATTCCAAAAAACATGGCGAAAATCATTTTTTTAAGGCAATTGGCAGTATATTCTGATTTACAGGATAACAAAAGTAGAAATCCATAAATCCCTCTGTCATTTTTTTCTCCATCTAATATGTGAACAAAATGAAAAAAGAATTTTGAACCTGGCTTTATCCAAAACTCAGATTTCGTTTTTTAAAATATATCCAAATTTGTGCATATTTAATTAGATAATGCCTCATTTGCATATTTAAACATTAAATTACAGAAAACTTGTAATATATTTTTTTCTCATCTGAATGTAGGTAATCAACTGGGAAAGTTTCATGGTGATATCTGCTGGTTAAAAAAATTACCCTATTCACCTGTAGTGTCTCGCATTAAAAAAGTGATTAATCCTTTAATAAGCATATTAAAAATAAATCAATTCCTAAATTGAATATTACATTGCCATTGATGTGGTTAATTTAATGTGTTTTGATTATAATACTGCAGAACATGATCATAAGTCATTTCTGTGTTTTAAAATGATTGAGTGCCAATGCTATAATAGATGGACAGGTGTTTTGCTCACCTCTTTCCAGTCAGTGTCTCTGTGTTGATTTCCTGCAGGAAAACGCACTGCAAAACCACACAACACTCGTCTCAGTTACACTTCATCTGTCTGATGTGTGTTTAATGTTACTGTGTGTGTGTGTGTGTCTAGATAGATAGATAGATAGACATACCCCTAAAGTCTCTGTGCAGCAGGTGTCTCCAGAGTGAAGGATCTTGGGTAGCGACGCTCAGGTCTCGGCACACAGTCGACAGCGAGACGAGAGAGACGACGTCCAGGAGCCGTAACACACGCAACAGAAGCTCAGGAGGAAGAACAGCCAGACCGAACAGAGCCGGCAGACCCAGCGCTGCAACACACACACACACACACACATAAAACACTCTGAACGCACACGTTACCAGTTTGAAGGCGTTGCGAGAGGAGTAATCACCCTGTCTGGCAGCAGCCATGAGCGGATACACCAGCTGATCTTTGAAGAGACGAGACAGTTTTCTTAAGTCTCTGTAGACGACGCCTGCGCTGCCAGCTGAGGAGAGAGACGACTGCAGGTTAAATATATTAAAGCATCAAGTCAACTACCATAGAAAATCACTTTAAACTCCCCCTGGGGTGAAAACCAAGTGTTGAAATGTTGTTTATATGTCTATGTGGTGTTTTAATATGCTTTAAGGCAAACCATGTGTAAATTCATAAGTCTTGAGTATCAATCAAAATGTCTTTGTCTAATGAAGACAAAATATTAGGGATCCATGATATATTAAAGCCGATAAATAATGTATTATTTCCTTCAGCTGAGACACTTTAGACTCGCACTGTTCAACATGATGGTTTTGAATTATTCTAATTATTCTGATTTCTTTTGAGCATTTTAATTTCTTCTATGTAAAGCACTTTGAATTACCATTGTGTATGAAATGTGCTATATAAATAAACTTGCCTTGAATTGCTTGAAATATGATTGGAATTATAAATTAAAATACAGTGAAGTGCAACGCAAGCCTGTCATACCGGCTAAATAAAATTATAATGAGAACATCATTATAATATGGAAGATTCCTCACGACTTTAAGGATCAGCTTCTGAAGTGATCAACCCAGGTCATTTCTCATGTATTGAATATTAAATGCAATATAAAACGTACCTGCCCAATCAGCTGTCACATAAACATCCGGTTTCAGCGCCAGCTTGCGGGAATTCTCCATAGTCTTGTCCATCTTAAGAACCGCTGTTTCACAACACAAACAAATACATAACTGAGAGAAGACTAATAACCCGTTATATGCAGATCACAGGTGCAGCGGTTCACCAACTCTTGGTTGGGTCGTATCACGACTCTGGTCACGGTTTCCGGTTAGATTCGGTAGGCATTGTTTATGTTTTTTTTCCTTTTAAATACTTTAGAAATACCATACATCAGCATAAATCATAATATAGCCTTATAATCTACCATTAGTCACAGTATTTAAAAATAAGTTATTCTCATGGTCATGTAATCAAAAAACTGAAAGAATGAGGCAGCTTGATCTTAGGAATAGACGCATTATTGTGACACTGACAATCTGTGAGATTCTGATACAGCAAAATGGGGAGATGTTGTTAATTTCAACAGGATTTTCATTTATTTGTAAAAAAGTTTACAACTTTTGGCCTTAAACAAATTGTAGCTGAGAACAAAAACACTTATTATCAAATTGAAAGAATAGGCTTTCTTGTCACTGTTACACCGTGTCCTAACCAGACACGCGATTCATTTTTTTTAGAAACACACCAGACCCGAACAATACACACGTGTCTCGAATAGTGTTGTCAAAAATCAAAAAACTGAAATTTTTAAAATGTGACGCTTTTGAGCGCTGAGCAGAATCATAAACCCCTCTGATTGGCCGTTGTGTGTTCACAAGCTCATCAGAAATGTCTGTGATTGGCTACAATGATAAACACACGGGAGCGTTTGAGAGCGCACAGAAGCGTTTGAAAGTAAAGACTTTGCCTTATTGTGGAAGAATGTTGTATTTTGCTTTTATAGAAGCCAAAGTAAAGAAAATTATAAATGTATTAATTCTTTTGGCAAAATTTCACATTCATAAATGTAAATTCAGCGCTAAAAAACCCCCTAATTTTGTACTTTTTCTCCATGAAGTTGTTCATGATATTAATCTGATTTCTGGCTCCAACAAAAACTTATGATCCTCTTTCTCTTTGTAATGGTCAATAAGCTTCCCCTGGCAAAACTGTGTTGTATTTCGTTGTTTTTTTTTGTTATTTATATGTTGGTAAATTAATATTAATAAAAAAAAAAAGTGTTTTGAAAGCACAAGCAGGACCGAACCGCTGGTCAAACGCTTGTGTGTGTGTGTGTGTGTGTGTGTGTGTGTGTGTGTGTGTGTGTGTGTGTGTGTGTGTGTGTGTGTGTGTGTGTGTGTAAGCGCTCACTGAAGAGCGTCATTGATGTATATTTACAAGTTTTTGAAGCAGCCAATCACAGACATATTTAATGAGCTCCTGAACACAATGGCCAGTCAAAGATGTTTACGATTGCGCTCAAAGCGTCACATTTATTAAATTTCAGTATCGAATTGGTACCGCTACATTTGACAACGCTAGTCTCGAACCGTGACAAGTGAATTGAACAGTTTGGATTTTTTCCGTGAGCCGTTCCACCCCTAATGCAGATTAACGCACCATTAATGACGAGCGTTTGGCCCATGGGCACAGAAACCACTGACACCAGGCTGTTCTCCAGAAGCGGGTGGGCGTACTGAAGCCTGTACACGCCCCCTGCCGCCCGCCAGCCAATCGGCATCTCGCCGGAGTTCACATTAGCACCCTGTAAGAGAGAATAACCAATGAGAGACTTATGAGTTATGCCAGTAATATGGGCATATTGCAGAAATAAACATACGGTAACACTTTACAATAAGGTTCATTAGTTACCAATAGTTCATGTATTAATTAACATGAACTAACAATGAGCAATACATTTGTTACTGTATTTATTAATCTTTGTTAATGTTAGTTAATAGAAATCCAGCTGTTCATTGTTTGCTCATATTAGTTCACAGTCATTAATTAATGTAACAAATACAACCTTTGATTTTGATAATGTATATAATAAATGTTGAAATTAATATGAACTAAGATTAATTAATGCTGTAGAAGTATTGTTTATTCTTAGTTCATGTTTACTGAACCTTATTGTAAACCCATGAAACTTAACATTTGCACTTTGAATTACTGTAAATAATTCTAGGTAACCCTATTATATGATTTTTAAAAAAATTTAGACAGACATTAGCTTTTTTTAAATACATTCAAATTGCAATTCACTCTCTGACAGTAAGAAAAGTAGAAATAGCGCAGTTGCCCGCTTTACAAATTAGCGTTTCTGAATGTCATGAAGAAAAAAAGGAAGTCAAACATGTTTTCAAACAGACGAATCTTGCTTTCACTATTGTATATCAAACAACACCAAATACATACTTTAACATTTTTACACCTTAATCAGGACTAAAACATGCCAGACCAGAGAAGATAAATAGATGTTGGTTGAAAATGTTGTTTTTTGTGGTTGTTATTCTTCATCTTCAATCAGTTCGAAACATCCATTTACTTTTTACATGTTTGATGTGTATAGTTTTATTGTATTTAAATGTTAAAGGTTATTTTTGTTATTTGACAAAAGAAGTTAAGAGGACAACACTGAAGTTTACTTACCTGTTTTTGCAATATAATTCAATAAAAGCTACAGCAATTATCGTGATATGCAAATAAGATATGTCACGTGCCTATTCAAAATACATTTAAAAATATCTTTTGGATATTCAGATTTGTTGTTTTGAGGTGAGACTATGTGCCCTTTCCTGTCTCTATGAAGCCCCTCCTTCTGAAAAGCACACTGTGCTCTGATTGGTCGGCTGGATCAGTGTGTTGGTCGAGCGCTTCGAGTGTTTGGGAAATGTCCTGCTCCTTTCCATAACCACCAGTTTAACACACTACTAACTAACTCAACCAGGCCCCGCCCCTTTATTCTGCGTATTGATTATTATAATGAGGAATATTGTGATGTATTTGTTCCCGGAAGAAACTCAAGATACAATGGAGGCGTTTCAGGAGTTCAGAAACACTGATATAGAGAATAACTGGAGCTTTTTTATGCTCAAATAGCAACATTACACACTAAATAAAAATCCTCTTTAATTCCAGGGTTCAGAGCGAGTGTGAGGGGTCAGCAGAGGTCATCATTACTATAATGAGCTCATTGGATATGCATTAAATTAATACATTTTTTGCTAACTGTGATTTTGTATATGTACATTTCAGAAATGCATATCTTAGATCACTGTAAATTGTAATATGGACTCGTGCACTTTCTGTAAAGCTGCTTTGAAATGATGTGTATTGTGAAAAGCGCTACACAAAAAACATGAAGTGTGTTGATTGAGGTGAACTCTGACCTGTGGGAGGAAGCCGGTCTCCAGCAGCAGTAAATGTGCCGCCAGCATCAGACAGTCTGATGTGTTTCTACATGTCGCTGAGTCCAGGAGCCTCTCGAGTGTGTGAGGAATCACTCCGTCCTCCTCCGTCTCACAGCACAGGAGCGGTGGAGGAGCGGACACACACTCCTCATCCTCCAACCACTCCTCCATCACACCATCCCTCGCGCTGATGCTGTCTGCGCCACCGGCCTGAGTCAGGACACACACACACACACACACACACACACACACACACACACACACAACACACACACACACACGTCACCTTTATATAGTGCTTTATACAATGCAGATTGTTTCAAAGCAACTTTCTAAGCACTGATAACAGGACAATTATGCTTTTTGGCTGTTGTTCAACTGAACTAACTAACTCACTCACTCACACACCACACTAGCGCACACACGCACGCACACACTCACACACACACACCACACACACACACGCAGCACACACCACACACACACACACACAGCACACACACACACACACACACACACACACACACACACACACACACACCATCCAGGGTGTTTGTCATTTCAGTTTCTTTTCTTTGGTTGTTGATGCTTATAAAATAATGCCAGCAATGCAGTTTTATGGTCCTGTGAAATCGCTTTTTAACATTTTTCCTAAATTATGTTTTTTCTGTTTACATTTTTGAAAATAAAAGTTCACAAGTCAAAAAGGATGTCTAATACAATCGAATGCATAAAATTTTAACAATTTAAAACATATTAAATTGAACTATAATAGAGCCTTTTCAGAAATTCCATTTGGCTGATTTCATTTATCTGGATTCTTTTTTAATGGTTTAATTAATTGAATCATTACAAAATAATGTCTAATTCATAAAACTTTAACAATTTAATAATTCACAAAATATTTAACAAATAGTGCCCATTGAAATGTTTTATTTTTTTTTAGAAATTCGGATGTCTGTTTTAGATTTTTTTTTTTTTAAGATTCAATGATTTAATGCAACTTTATAATAATAAAAACAGTGGTAATCAAATGGTTGCACAACATTTTGCGTATATTATAGTTTGTATAATGCACAAAAATCTAATATTTCTCTCTCTCTCTCTCTCTCTCTCTCTCTCTCTCTCTCTCTCTCTCTCTCTCTATATATATATATATATATATATATACACACACATTTGTGTGTGTTTATGTTTGTATGGTCCTGAGATACTGTATTATTTTAATCCTATTATCCTACTGTCCTTAGGTTAATAAGATTAGCCATATATTTGCGGGTGTGATCTGACCTCCTCTTTGCTGGAGCCGGGGGTGTTTTCTGCTCCGCTCGGGGTTTCTGGGGCAGTTTGTGTTTGCTGAGAGCTGCTCTGGGGCAAAATCACACTGATCATATCTCCAGACACAACCCCAGAGGAGGACAGCGTCTGTCCCGTGTCCAAAAGCTCCTCCGTCCCGTTCAGAGACAGCCTGAACTCCACGTCAGATCTACACAGAAGGAGAGAGAGATGACAGATGCCTCCCTGGAAAGCCGGAATATCCCGATGTAACTCCTGATATCAAAAATTTCAATTGTTGCTAGTAGAAATCTAATTCCTGATATCAAGAATTATCATTTTAACCAGTGAAAATTGAATGGTTGATATCGTGGAAATGAATAAAAGTCACAACGGCTTGCTTCAGATGGGCAGAAATGAAAGTGTGAACATTATATCTGTGCAATACTATCAAACCAAACTCATGTGGAAAATCCAGCTAATAATAATCAGAATTAAATGTTTAGGCGTATCATTACAAGTGTACAAGTATAAACAAATAAAAAAAGATGCATAGGCAAGTGTAAGTAAGTTATAACAACAGTGACAGATGAAAAACTTGTAGATATGTAAGCTTGGCAAATAACTGACGCACTAAAATAACACACTGGAAATAAATACAGACTTAACTAAAGTTAAATGAAACATGATGAAAGAAAGCTCACCCCAGCAGAGTGTCTCTGATCGGACTCTGAGCTCGGAGAGAGTCGGTTCTGGTCCGTCCAGTTCCAGTCGCCTGGTCTGTCTGTTGATTCGGACCCGGAGCTTCATTCTAAAACACAAAACACAAACATGAAACATGAAAACAGATCCAGGCTCCTCAGATTCGCTTTCACTTCACAGAAACTCTCCAGAACCGCTTTTACTTTCACTAACAGCTAAACTACACAGCGATATTTCACAGTTACCTGCTAATTTAGTTCAGGTGTTCGCTGCCACTGCATATTACAAAGAGAAAAGCCTCAAATCAATGTGTTAATTTAAATATTAATGAGATTGAACAAATGTAAACAACACTCACCTTTCAGATACGTCAAAGTAGAGCAGAAACTGCAGCCGAGCAAAACTGCTGAGCGAGAGATTGTCAAAATAAAAGTCCCATGCCATTAGCCCATTTTTTAATTAAATCTGGCACTCATTGTGAAGTTTCATAACATTATTTGTCAATCAAATAGTCAATATGTATTTAAATGTATAAATTTCAGTTTATAATATATTATTATTTATAAATATCTAATATATACAGCAACAAGACGACAAGGTCGTTTTTTTGTAATTTTGATGCAAATGTTAATTTTAAACAAATAAATTTAAAATATAAAAACCTATTAAAAGAGTATTTATAAGATACCGTTAAAACGTCATCATCACTGTCGATGAAAAGGGTCCGTTGAAGTGTACATTTTGCGGTGCTTTCCCCTTCAGTTTAAATATAATTTAAATATATATATAAATAATTATTTTATTAATATACTCGTATTTTACAAGATGCTTTGCCAGCTTTATCCCATGTTCACTGTCCCATTTGTTGTACTTTTTCTCCATTTACTACATTAATTGCAATAACCTCGTGGAGCGTTAGGCGGCGCTGAACATCATGAACAAACCCGCGACAGTCAGTCCATGTAAAACCCAGAGAAGAAGTGGAAGAACCGGAGAAGCGTGTGAAGATTGTCAAAAGTGCGTTCATTAATTTAATTTTAAAATGAGTCGCCTTATAACGATGAGCTTCAGTATCTGGATAAAGTCCACAAAAACTGCTGGCGGATTAAGAAGGGCTTCGTGCCTAATATGCAGGTAAATCACGTGTCAGAAACGCAAACGTGTAACGTTACATTTATGATTCAGTGACTCATATAGAGAATCTAATTAGTAGTACGCACTACGCAGTTAATAATTAGTACTTTACGTCTGATTGAATTAAATGTTGAATAATGTTTGATCCTCAGGTGGAGGGTATTTTCTATGTTAATGATCCACTGGAGAAACTGATGTTTGAGGAGCTGAGAAACGCCTGTCGCGGTGGAGGTGACGTCACAATGTTTATCGAGCCATTTCTACGAACAACCTGGAAATAACAATATGTGTTTGCATTATAACAGTAGTAGTGTGAAGAAGTTAATTTACATAGTCCTTTTTGCCCTAAATCAAAGTTTGTAACATGGCGATTAATCTCAAAGCTGATTGGCTTAGAAATTAAATGCCTCAGGAACTCAATAATCAAACACACCTGTCAATCATAGTCATAAAACACACCTTATGTACAGACTCAAGGTTCATTTACATTATGTGGGGTAAATTCTTCCAGAAATGGTACAAAATTCAAGATAATATGACATAAAACATTAAAGCATTGTTTTAGCCAACAGAAATTGTAGTTGCTCATTTGAATAGAACATATAAAATGTGAGTCAGTATTAGTGAGAGATACTGTTGACCTGTTTTCACAGGGTTTGGTGGTTTCTTACCGGCTATGAAGCAAATCGGGAACGTTGCCGCCCTGCCGGGAATCGTACATGTGAGTTAAATAAGCAGGATTTATCATCCCATGAAACGCATGCTTCAGCAAAAATATAAACTATCTTAACTTTTTAGATGTCAAAGTAGCACAGAAACTCGAGATTAGCAAAATAAATATCATAAATCTGACAATTACTAATTTTGAAGTTTTACATCTTATGTCAAACAACCATTCACTATACTTTATAAATATCTACTATATAAAGCTACTACTTTGAGTTTCAAAAGGTGTTTAACTGTCGTAGGTCAATTTTATTATGATGTTTAGTTGACAAACATGGATTTTTTTTTTACATAACATCAGGATTTTAGATAAAAAATATCAGTACATTTTAGTTTTTCCCCCATCATTTTAAAGTGCCCTTCTTATGAATTTAAAAAAAAGCAGTAGTGTGTAACACAGCTCTCTAAGTGAATGAAAACATCCTGCAAAGTTTTAAATCTGAACGTGCACCCGTATATAAAGTTGTAGTCTTTCAAAAGTAAGAGTCGATGAAAATAATAGTTTTTCAAACGAGTCTTAAGCCGTTTCGTTGTGACGTCAAGACGAAACATTAGCATATTGCCCGCCCACTTATTGGACGAGACACCAGGAAAACGTGAACCTCAAACACTGAGTAAAATAAAGGGAACGTCAAAAGTTTAGGATTATACTGCTGTGATATTGTGGTAAAGATGAATTTTAACCACTGATTCTTCACATGCTCGTCCTTGGGCAGTGATAAAAAAACTGGCTTTACCTTCACATACTCAAACCGGCGCAACGTCTCTGAACAGATTCACGCCCACTTTTAGGGGAAAATAAACTCGACTTCAATACAAAATAGCGTCACAAAACAACATCCAGTCGTGAATAACTTAATAAATCACTAAGATGAAGAACATGTCAAGTAAATATATGTCCACCCTGCCTGCCATAGAGCGTGAAAGATACATCAACAAACTTAAATTGGTCAAATTAAATTTTATAACGTAGTTCAAACGTCTTCTATAATAAAGTGATTTTGTCTGATATGTAACCAGGCACTAAAGCGATTACCCATAAAACGTGCTTTGAACCAATCGGATTGCTTGGGTCCTAAGCTGGGAATCATCTCTTCGTCACAACACGGCAACGGGCGTTTTAGTTTTCGACGCGCGCGCTGTACGCGGTAAACCAATCACAACAGACTTGAGCCGGCTGGCCAATCAGAGCAGAGTAACTTGTGGAAAGGAATAATTGAAAATGTTATGTATATTATGAGAAAATTAAAGTTTTTTTTTTACCTGTTGTAGGAGACTCCAAAACAACATTAGGAAACTTTAAAATAAAATAATAGGGATCTTTAATAAATATAATTTTGCAGTGCTTTGCTTTATCTCATGTTCACCGCTGCATTTGTTACGGTTCCTCATCTACACCTGTTCTTCAGCGCTCTATCGGCTTACCTGACGTCCACTCCGGATACGGGTTCGCCATCGGAAACATGGCTGCGTTCGACATGTCCAACCCGGACGCTGTGGTCTCTCCCGGTACGTGATGGATCCGCATCATACTTATTCTAGTTACAGTTTATATACACAAATCTAAATATCTGAAAGTGAAACTCAAGTTCTGTGTATTTCACAATGAGTTTCTTTCTTATAAACACAATTTTGACCCATGTTTTTTTAATTAAAGGTGTAGACCCAACTTTATGCATGTTTTGTAAGATTCCCTTATCTGTTAAACACATTTTATTGGATTGTCCTGGACTTAATACAAGCAGAATGCTCTTATGAAGTTACTTCACTTAAGGACATATTTAATAAGATTATGCCTGAAACGGTTTGGGAATTTTTTTTTTATCATATGTTAATTTAAAGAATCTTGTATACTATAACTTGTTTGGTAACACTTTATTTGAAGGGGTGTGCATAAGACTGACATGACACTGTCATAAACATAACATAACACCTGTCATGAACATGAAGGAGTCTTTATGAATGTTTATGACTGTTGTCATTAAGTGTCATTCGGTAAATTATGACACTTTCAATGCAAAGTTGACATTGTTTAAAATGTCTTTGTTATGACAACTTGACATTACCCAAGACAAAAATGTCTTGATTATGACAACTTGAAATTTACAAAGACGGAAATGTCTTTGTTATGACAACTTGACATTAACCGAGAAATCATAACCTGTCAACCTGTCACAACTTTGGCCGTCATGACACCATTATAACTGTGTCATGAATATTACCTGTCCTCAAGTAAAGTGGAACACATTGTACTAGTTATAAAGATGTCATTAAGGGTTATTACACTGCAAAATGCTTGAAGTTTGATAATTAGACCTGTTATGACATATTTGTGACAGGTTGACAGGTTATGATTTCTTGGTTAATATTAAGTTGTCATAACAAAGACATTTCCGTCTTTGTTAATGTCAAGTTGTCATAATCAAGACATTTTTGTCTTTGTTAATGTCAAGTTGTCATAACAAAGACATTTTAAACAATGTCAACTTTGCATTAAAAGTGTCATAATTTACCGAATGACACTTAATGACAACAGTCATAAACATTCATAAAGACTCCTTCATGTTCATGACAGGTGTTATGTCATGTTTATGACAGTGTCATGTCAGTCTTATGCACACCCCTTCAAATAAAGTGTTACCACTTGTTTTTATTGTATTTAAATTATATTTGTATTTTTGTAATACATTTTTTGCCATGAAAATAGTTTTGAATCAATGCTGACATGGCATTAAATATAATCTGAATCTTTCTAATAAATGCCCTTATAATGGTGAAAAGTAAAAATGCACAACTTTTTGCTGCAATAGAAGAATATGACTAGAAAAGTAAACCCTAGCCCCCCATCTTTATTTCTTTTTTTCTTTTCTGTAATGCACTTTTGCACCTGATCCTATTGTCATGGTGTAATTATGTATTTTTGTTGCCATGTTGTTTTGTACATGACAAAATGTTCAATAGGGGGGAAAAAGGTAATGGATCCGCGTTCAGATTCACGATCGATCGCTCACACTCAGGGTTTGAAATTAACTTTCACTTAACACTTTATTTTTTACTTAAAGGATTAGTTCACTTTTAAAAAGTTTTGCTGATAATTTACTCACCCGCATGTCATCCAAGATGTCCATGTCTTTCTTTCTTCAGTCGAAAAGAAATGAAGGTTTTTGATGAAAACACTCCAGGATTTTTCTCCATATAATGGACTTCAATGGGACCCAAACGGTTCAAGGTCCAAATGACAGTTTCAGTGCAGCTTCAAAGGGCTTTAAACGACACCAGACGATGAATAATAAGGGTCTTATCTAGCCAAACCATCGCTCATTTCAAAAATAAATAAAAAAGTTTAAGTTTTATAAGCACAAATGCTCGCCTTGCTCTGTTTTGTGAGACCTTTTCAACGTAATTGCGTATCACGTGACGTCACGAACGCGCATCACAGAACAGAGCAAGGCGAGCATTTGTGCTTATAAAACTGTTTTAAATTTATTTTTGCAATGACGATGGTTTATTTTAAAAAGTGAACCAATCCTTTAACATCAGGAGTTTAGATAAAAATTAAGGGTGCATAATTGAAAGTGTAAATTTTTGTTTACTGCCCGAAATTGAAAGATTTTTGCTTACTACCCTAACCCATTTAAATATCACTGACTCGCACTGTGACGGCTCCTGGTGTGTGTGTGTGTGTGTGTGTGTGCAGGTGGAGTGGGCTTTGACATTAACTGCGGCGTGCGGCTCCTGCGGACGAACCTGGACGAGTGTGACGTGCAGCCGGTGAAGGAGCAGCTGGCCCAGTCCATGTTCGACCACATCCCCGTCGGAGTCGGCTCCAAGGGCGTCATTCCCATGGGAGCAAAGTAAACACTATCAGTCCCGTACACTAGCTCAAGAAAGCTTGCGTCTTTAGCTCAGTTATGTGTTCTGAACTTACTGCGCAACAGGCAGGTATAACCGTGTATATTCAAAATGTTTAAAGGTGCAGTGTGTGATTTTTAGCGACATCTAGCGGTTCGGTTGTGAGTTTGCACGAAGGGCTCAGCCCACTGCTCACCCCTCCCTTTCGAAGAAGCTACGGTGGCTGAAACGGGACAAACATCGTCGTCTGAGACAGCAGAGAATAGCCAGAGTAAACCAAGCTTCTGTACCACAGTCCATTATAAACCACACAATGGATAAAGTTTAAAAAGCCATAGTCGGGTGAGGATCAAGGGTCTCATGAGGAATATATATACTCCTAATACATAATCCTAATTACGTTGAAACATCTTAAAGGTGTTATTCCTTTAATATATATATTACTATAGTCATGTAGCACTGATTTAAACATAATAAGAGAAATCAGAAAGAGATTCTTCTAGGGAAAAAGGGAAACACCCAAAATGCAGAAGTTTAATCTGTAGTTTTTACAAAAGTCCTGAAGCTGTTGAAATTACGCCGGATGATTAAGATAAAAAAGATGCTTTTATGCAGTTCATTTAAAAAAAAAAAAAAAAAAAAAAAGATTAGAAATTTCAATTCAAATAGTATATAAATAATACTTAAATAACATTAGCTGCGTTTACATGGACCCTTATAATCAGATTTACGGCTCAATCGGACTAAAAAACCTTCATGTAAACACTTTAATCGATATGACTGGAATTTCGATCAGATTGAAAGCGGTGGTGTATTCCTTTTGTAATCCGAGGGATAACATGTGAACACTTGATCGGATTGAAAACTCAAACTGAAAGGATTGCGCATGTGCAATGACGTAGAAATAGCGTAATGACGTGCGGAACGAGAGGTTTTTCCTGATGAATAAAGTGTAATATAAATGAGTGTCCTGTTATCCTAAAATTCTCCATTCAAGTGAAGTGGAACATCCACCAGTGCTCGTTTCAGACTCTCATCCACACACAACGGGGTTTTACTGCGTGATGAATATAAGCAGCGGCACAACGGTTCATGCTCATCGTCTCCAAATCATGACCAGAGACGGATAACTATTAAGTCTGTTGTTTAAAACAAATAAAGAACCAATAGAGGAGAATAGTTTGTGTGAACAGCGGCATATTCGTGAGGTGTGCGCATGTCAAAAAATCAATTCCGATTTGAAGCTTGTGACATAAACGCGCACATCAACCCGATTACTTTATTTATCGTTCATGTAAACACCGTGTTCGGATTCATCAATGGGATTGATTTCATTCCAATGTGTCCATGTAAACGCAGCTAGTGTCTCACACTCACACATGTAAAGCTAGCTGTGTGTGTGTGTGTGTGTGTGTGTGTGTGTGTGTGTGTGTGTGTGTGTGTGTGTAGAGATCTGGAGGAGGCTCTAGAGATGGGTGTGGACTGGTCTCTGAGAGAGGGATACGCCTGGGCCGAGGATAAGGAACACTGTGAGGAATACGGCCGGATGCTCCAAGCCGATCCCAACAAAGTCTCGTCCAAAGCCAAGAAGAGAGGACTGCCACAGGTACACACACTTTACAAAAACTGCAGCAAAACATCAATATCAGACTCAGGTTTTACGGTTGTATAAAGCAGCGATGCACTGAACTTTCAACAAACGAAAATATTTGGCTAAAAAAAAAGATTTTGGAGGGGCAAAATCATTGACAGAAACATCATGTAACCGATCAATAACCATGTAATGGATCGATCAGGTTATAGCTGCGGAGAGATGTAAAAAACCCAGCTTGTTAAACAATGTCACCAGGGTTTGAAATGAACACCATTGGTTTTTGCCTAAATGAAACTGTGCGCATCACTAGTGTAAAGTGTTGGTTCTCTCGCTGTTGTGTAGTTGGGGACGTTGGGTGCCGGAAACCACTACGCCGAGATTCAGGTGGTGGACGAGATCTATAATGATTACGCCGCAAAGAAGATGGGCATCGACCACAAGGGGCAGGTGTGTGTGATGATCCACAGCGGCAGTCGCGGCCTCGGACACCAGGTGGCCACAGGTGAGCATCAATGATCTGTGACTGAATTTAAAGAGCCCATACTCACATACTCTCTTGTTTTTTGGGCTCGACTAGAACAGGTTTTCCTGCTTGAATGTTGATTATTTTCCTCATATTCTCTATTGTTGCGGCTCCTCTCTTCCCAGTCTGTCAGTAACGCTCTGTTTACTTCCTGTCTCTATGAAGCCCCTCCTCCTGAAAAGCACACTGTGCTCTGATTGGTCGAGCGCTTCGAGTGTGTTTGTTAAATGTCCCGCCCCTTACCATGACCACCAGTTTAACACACTACTAACTAACTCAACCCACCCTTCTATTGGTGGATCTCATGTGAGTGACAGGTTGCCCCGTCCTCGTCATCAGAGAATTCGCTAAGTTATTTTTTAAAGATTTTGAGGCACATGAATTTAAAAAAAAGTGCACGGATAAATCTTTTAGAAAACAACAGTATTCCATAATAAAAAAAAACAAGATTCGTCAATTTTGATTTCATGGTGACTTTACAGTGAGCATTAGTTTGTTTACATTTAATGAATTTAGCAGACGCTTTTATCCAAAGCGACTTACAAATGAGAAGAGCGATAGACGCAGTTAAACCAATAATATGTAAGAGCTATGAGCCTCCCAGTTTAATCTAAAGGTCCTTTCACACGTTAAAAAATATCAATCACATTTACACACTGCCTCCGAAACTTCGTCCGTTATAAAAATAATTCGATTGAGTTTGATTTTCTGCGTTTATCGCATCCGTAATAAGCATTTTGAGGGGTGTTTTGATAATTCAGAGCCACCGAATGACGAAAATGAAAAAACGTGACCAAATTTGAAAAATATTTCGGACTCTGTGTGCAAGTACCTTAACGCAGTAATCATTTCTGTAATGTTTAGATGCTCTGGTTGCGATGGAGAAGGCGATGAAGCGAGATCAGATCACGGTGAACGACCGTCAGCTGGCCTGCGCTCGCATCTCGTCCCCCGAGGGCCAGGATTATCTGAAGGGCATGGCGGCCGCCGGGAACTACGCCTGGGTCAACCGATCCTCCATGACCTTCCTCACCCGACAGGTCAGCTCAAACACTAGCAGAAGAAATACTCTTAAAAGGGGTAGTTCACACACACACTTAAATTCTGTCATTTAATCTTGTTCTCCATATCTTTAAAACGCATAAAGACTTTTTTAAAGAAATCCGAGAGATTTGAAAGTCTATTCATGTTCGGATTAAACCGCTCCATTCATATGAATTAGTTTTACTATCACTTTATGAAGTTTTAGAAGCATGATTAGTTTAAAGTTCCCCTGTAGTCAATCATTTTATTCCTTAAAGGCACAATATGGAACTTTTCGGCTTTCAAAATAGCAAAAATAACTGTATCTATGTTATATATTTCTTTTAGTTGTGTACTAACATTATCCCAAAAGTTCCCACCAACTTTCAAATCCGGAGAAATTTATATTTTAATATGAAGACACGGGCCGTGTCTTTATTTCCGTTTCGTCGCCCGTCTATGACGTCATATAACCTTTGACTCTAGTTTCTCTAACTTCGTGCGGATCCCGGCGAAAAACCGCCAAACGCAAATGTAAACACCGGACGCACGTCACTAAAATAAAAGAAGACGATAAAGAATCAATAGTTGGATATCAATAATGGACCATGATTATGCTTTGCCTGCACGTTCTGCTGCTGGAGGCAGATCCGTGAAGCGGAAACGCACGGGTGACAGAAATGACTCGAGAAGGGTTTGGGACAGGAGAAGAGACATGACTCGCGTTAACATTGGAGTTGCATTTCCACGAGCTTCGTGATAAACTGGAACTACAGAGAGATGCCGATCTCGCTTGCATTCTAATAAACAAGTAAGCACCCATTCAGCTAACTATATCTATCCGTAACTTATATGTTGTGAAACGATGATGGCATGTGTAAAACGCAGACGGACTAGCTCTCATGTACAGTATAATGTAAATTCACATTTGTTGTAGATATAGCTGCAGAAAGTAGCTTCATATGCAGTTCACCATCTTTTTCAATATCATAGTATAAACGTAATTATAATTATTAACGAAAGGTGACCGTGTTTTTCAACATCTATACTAGCTAGATGGAATATTGATTCAATAGCCCTGATAATTCATATATCTCTCCGTTCGAAGAGACGTGATTTTAAAAACACTAAGTTAGAATGAGTGAGGAATGTGGGGAGCGACAGAGCGCGCGTGTTCATTACAATGGCATTACATAAAGTTAATAGCTGTAACTAAACGTAACCAGAATAGAGATATAATATAAATAACAACACATTACCTCGTCAGTGAACATGTTATCTGCCGGAGATGCTAGATGGCTGGGGAATGACAGATCGCGCGTGTCCCAATGAACATCGTATCGCTGGTTCGCGCGCGCTCTCTCTCTCTCTCTCTCGACAACGACAACAACTCCCATGAGCACACGCTCTTTCACGACGTCATCAGAATACGTCTTTTGCTATTATTTTGATTGAGTGACCCCTGGTGGCCAAAAGTTACATACTGTACGTTTAACTCATCTTTGATCACCAAAATGACATTTAAACGTCTTCATGGCTTAAAATATCTTGAATGTAACTCGACACCCTTGCCTCATTTAGTATGCATGGTTCTATGAATATGCAAATGAGCCCCGCCTCCACTCACTCACTCACTCACTCACTCAGAGATCCACTGGTTGACGATCACACGTTGATCTGATTGGTCAAGGTAGTTTGTGACGTCAGAAACACCAGCGATTTCAGTGTTTTTGAGACTGTCTTTGGTTCACTGCAGTTTTAAGCAGAAAATACTCAGCAATGCTGTCGTCTTATGAATTTACACATGATTTGTCTTAAAGCATATTAAAAACACCACATAGACAACATTAAAAACCACAGGGGGATTTTAACTTTCGATAGTGTTACTATTGCATTGTGGGATACAGTAACTATGTTTCCATCCACACGTGTTTATCCGCATTAAGTGATATGGAATGAAAAATGCCTTATGGAAACAGTAAAATTCCATTGAATTTCATGAATATCGACTCAAATGAAATGCGTTCGGTCTCATGGGATTTTATCTTGATGGATATACGGCTTATGCGATAAACGCTGATGGAAACGTTATTATGGCGTGATCCATTTTGTATAGCAAAACTTTGTTCACAAATGTTGTCTTGAATGTTGTGCAAAAATGAATGGAAAGTCTCAAATCAATTCGATATACCAATTTGATCGCAAAACAGCATGTGACGTCATTACACACAGGTTTTTATTCACTTTAAAGCCGTTGGATGGAAACACACTTTCACCAGCTTTATTCACATGAGTTTTTTTTACCGAACTTCAGATAATTTGATTGACAAGTGGATGTAAACTTGGCTAGTGTCGCATACGACACACATCGCTATCTTACGCACACAGAACATCAGCATAATGTTGTTCTGAAGCTCTGCTGTTGAACGTGTGCGTACTGACCTTCACTGCAGGCCTTCTCTAAAGTGTTCACCACGACCCCGGACGACCTGGACATGCACGTCATCTACGACGTCTCTCACAACATCGCCAAGGTGGAGGAGCACATGGTGGACGGCAAGCAGAAGACGCTCCTCGTGCACCGGAAGGGTTCGACACGGGCGTTTCCTCCACACCATCCGCTCATCCCCGTCGACTATCAGGTGCGTGAGCAAACCGTTATTCAACAGCTCACATCATCAGTTTATTCACTAGAAAATGGTAATAAAATGACAATAACTCACTGGCTTTGTCCGTCCTTCTGTTAGACTCTCACACATGAATTATGTTGAATATCTGTCAGCTGTTAAATTTAACTACACAATTAGACAATACCAGTTTAGCTCAAACTATTACCCACAATGCTTCATGTTGTTCAGTCTTTGTGTGTAAAAAGAGCATTAGTTATTAAAGAAAAAACACTCCAGCAAAACATGATCAAATCAAAGTGTCTGAATCATATTTGCTCCCAAATTTTACTGGTTGTCACTGTATGAAGAATTATGGGTATAATATGTCATAGTTTCCTTTAGTTTGCTATCATTACTAACAAATTAACTATAGTGTCCTGCACACACTAGTAAAAAAAATCTCAATTTTATCTGGTGTCTTATTTGGTTCAAGTCGAACCAAAAATGAGTCAAACAAGAAATCAAAACGAACTGCTTTTATTTAAACTCTTCTTCCTTGTGAATGTGGAAAAACCTTCTTTCTTTGTTGGTTCTCGATGTTCCTCCTCTCCTGCAGCTGACGGGTCAGCCGGTTCTGATCGGGGGCACCATGGGCACCTGCAGTTATGTGCTGACGGGCACAGAGCAGGGCATGACCGAGACCTTCGGCACCACGTGTCACGGAGCGGTGAGTGTGTAGTAACACTAGCTTACATGTCATGTCACAACTGCACCAATGCTATATTTACAAAATGTCAATCATTTACCATTGATAATGATAATAGTGATAATAGGAGATTACAGTAACAGATTGTTAGGCTTTACAGTAGATCTAGAATAAAGTTATTGTCCAGATAAAGTTAGTTTTGATTGATTCACTTCCATTGCAAAGATCATTAGTTAGCGACACCGTTCTAACAGAAAACAAAGTTTTAATGTGTTCTGGCCGTTTATTTACACAACAGTCTCGAGAACTCAAACTTTGAAATAGGCTCCAAGGTGCAAGTTTAGAAAAACGTGAATCTGTGACTGCGTATGCATATGTGTTTAGGCTATAGGTATCTGAATGATGTGTGTTTGTGAACGCTGTAGGGTCGAGCTCTATCCAGAGCCAAATCCAGACGCAACATCGACTTCCAGGATGTTCTGGATAAACTGGCAGACATGGGGATCGCCATCAGAGTCGCGTCACCCAAGCTGGTGATGGAGGAGGTGAGCGCGCTCGTGCACATTTAGTGTTTATTCTTTAATATTTAAATTAAGGATCCTTAAGTATATTTTATTAAATTATATTATGTATTTACACCATGTCAGCAACAAGGCTATTTTCATGGCGAAAACAGAATAAACAATTATCAAAAGACATTTTAGGTTATTATAGATATAAGATCGATATTCTAATACATTTAGGTGATACTTTTTTTTAAACATCATTAACATTTCTTTTATTTAATTTAACCACTAAAGGTCACAAATTATTTTTTGTTTAACTGTTAACTATCACTGCTAAAGTTAACTAAGAGGAATACATTTATTTATGACATTCATTCACAAAGAAAATTGGTTGAATTTCTCTTTTTTTTTTTATACATTTTTTATTAAGGCATTATGGTAAATTTCCAAAAGATGATTTTTTTATTCCTCTTTTTAGTTAACTTTACCATGGCTGTGTTCACTTATGAAGATTACGTAGATTTCTAAGTCTGCTCAAAAGAGCAGAAACAGTTTTATTTCTTTTTTAGATTTGTATGATAGTTTTCTTTCTTTAAATCACAAATAAAATGCATTGAATAATTTAATTATTTTAAGTTTCTTTGTGACCTTATTTTGTTTAACGGTTAAGCTAGTAGAGTAGATTAAGTCAGCAGTTAGCTGTTTTTAAATGACTATTTATATTTCAAATTTATTTATTATTAGATTAAAACGCATTGAATATATTTCTTCTATTATTTGACTTGTTGTGACCTAATAGGAACAAATTGATTAATCTTTGTAATTCCAGTTTTGTTTAACTCTTAAGCTTAAAGGAGTAGTTCACTTTAAAAAAAACTTTTGCTGATAATTTACTCACCCCCATGTCATCCAAGATGTCCATGTCTTTCTTTCTTCAGTCGAAAAGAAATTAATGATTTTGATGAAAACATTCCAGGATTTTTCTCCATATAATGGACTTCAATGGGACCCAAAGGTTCAAGGTCCAAATGACAGTTTCAGTGCAGCTTCAAAGGGCTTTAAAACGACACCAGACGATGAATAAGGGTCTTATCTAGCCAAACCATCGCTCATTCAACGAACGAAATGACTCAAAAAGATTTGTTCATTTTGATGAACGAGTTCGAACAGGAGAATCACAAACGTACATCTCAGGACAGAGCAAGGCGAGCATTTGTGCTAATAATACTTTAACTGTTTTATTTATTTTCGAAATGGCGCATCGCTTCGCTAGATAAGACCCTTATTCATCGTCTGGTGTCGTTTAAAGCCCTTTGAAGCTGCACTGAAACTGTCATTTGGACCTTGAACCGTTTGGGTCCCATTGAAGTCCATTATATGGAGAAAAATCCTGGAATGTTTTCATCAAAAACCTTCATTTCTTTTCGACTGAAGAAAGAAAGACATGGACATCTTGGATGACATGCGGGTGAATAAACTATCAGCAAAAGTTTTTTAAAAAGTGAACTAATCCTTTAACCCTTATTAGTAGACTCGGGATTGAAGACTTGATCAAGTAGAATTGCCGTTAAATCAGAAATTTCATCTGTTTATATATTTTTTTAAAGGGTTCATGACATGAGAAATCAAATTGCCTTTATCATTTGAAAAATAATAGGTCTTATTTAAACATCTTTATTATAAACAGCAGCTGCAAGTAAATGATTTCATAATGCTTCGTATGTAAATTATGGTTTTATATGGATGTTTCCATATACATTTTCCATAAACATCCATATAAAACCATAATTTGAATGCATATGAATCATAAGTGGCCGTTTTCAGACAGAGGGTCAGAATAAACCTCAAAGAACATATTAAAAAGCCATTGTCATGACCTCTTTAATCAACTAATTTGTAAGCATCTGAAAAAAATGTAAGTAGAATAGCGGTTTAAAAACATTAAATCACATTGCACACTTTTAACCCGTGTTGTTATCTTGCTCATCAGGCTCCGAATCCTACAAGAACGTCACAGATGTGGTGAACACGTGCCATGACGCCGGCATCAGTAAAAAGGCCATCAAACTCAGACCCATCGCTGTGATTAAAGGTTAAAACATCACGACGAAGGACCCAATACTGAACGCAATCAGTTTCCTATGGTGTTAAAGACTGAAGATCCGATTGCATCAAATATTTCTGCACTTATGAAGGTGGAGTGGCTCAAGTCGGCGTTATTTTAGTTTCTTTCGGGGTTAAAGGTGTAACGTTTTCACTTAAGAGATGATAATTAATTTGTGTTGAATCAACTCGACTGGAAAGCAAACTGAGATTAGTAAATACTTTATTGGTCATGACAAAAGATCCACAAAAGGGAGTGAGAGGGGCGTGACCCAGCATATCAAAAATAAATCAAGTTTACACAGTCTACCTTTCATGTCTTTCTCTCCTCTTATTTGGCATAAACAGTGGGCTTGACGAGCAGGACTGGGTTACAGGTGTGTGTGTTGGGTAAATCACAGCAAGTCTGAAGCAAAGACTCATGGATTATGAGAGAAACAATCTTTAACAGTCATAATGGCAAAGTGCTTTATCCATTTATATACTGGGATACCTTTCCCCCCCCCAGTGTGATTTCAGTTGAATCGGCCCATGTGTCCGTATCTGAAGTGGGATCCAGGGATGAAAGGGTTAATACATGTGCAGTGACTTGCAAAATCCAACACAGATTGTCAACAGATAATGACGCTAATGCACATCAAATAGCCTCTATGATGAGAGTTTAAATTAAATTTCCCCAATAAAATGATTCCTAGCAGCGTGACCCAACCGAACCACCTCGTAGTATTTTCACAGTCAGTAACATTACACGTATTGCATATTTCAAATGGGCTTTAAAGGCATTAAACGACAGCGAATCGCAGGACTGTGGCGGAGCGGATAAACGGTTAGTGTTCGGTTTGTTCTGAAACGATATGCGGTTACAGTACAGCTCTGATGGGAATGCCCAAGTACACGTCATTTATGGAAAACTGGGGGGTTGCTGATAAAAAAAATAAAGTGAAAATAAACGCAAAGACCTAAAATGATTTGCCAGGTTGAGCCCACATCAAGAGCACTTCCATTTGTTAACCTCGTCACGTCAAACTAAAACCTATGCTTCATTTCTGGAAGTAAAAAAGAAAAAATTAAATTAAATCGGCCCTTCTTAAGCTGAAAAACCCGGATTTCTCAAGCGCACACAAAAAATAAACATTTCATTAAATTCATTCTACTAATTTTCTGTCATATTTCCAAACAATTAGCATTTTTTTCCTGCATATTTCAAAGGAAAAGTGACTTTTTTTCCTTGAAATTCTGTCCAGGACTGAAGCCCCGCCCACCCTCACAAACCCCACCTACTCTCCGTCTCGTCCAATCGCAGACCAGTCCAGGTGGCTGAACCTCCAATGGAGAGCACAACTCTGATTGGGCCGAGGTCAGTGTGGGGGCGTGGTCACTGTCACGTGACAGCCAATCCCTACGTGACTCCTGCTGGGGGTCCGTGTCCGTGGTTAAGCTTCTTTAAGTGCAAAAGTAGCTCCTATGCTAAGCTCTGTCATTATGGTGGTCTGAAAGTGGCGTCGACTGCCGAGCTCCTGAAACGCTCCGCTTGACAATTCCAGTTTTAAAGTTTGGCCTGCTGGAAGAAAACCTATACACAAACACACACACACACAAACACACACACACACACACACAGAGGAAACAGCATGTTAAAGGTCACATCTAACATTTAATGATCTCTGAAAACAACATGAATTTAGTGTTTTAACCATAAATCCCTGAAATACCTTCATGTAGTTCTTCAGGACCTTGACGTCCGGCTGCTGAAGCACTTGACACAGCTCCTAAGAAGAAGAAAAAGTTTAAATAAATCAGACATGACCAAAATAAAAGTGCCATCATAATACAGCACTTCCGCAGCTTTCTTTTAGAAGGCTCGATATTTAGGACTAATACCATCAAATACAGGTGAAACTCGAAAAATTTGAATATCGTGCAAGTAATTCAACTTAAAAGGTGAAACTAATATATTATATAGACTCATTACATGCAAAGTGTGATGTACAGCTATGAAAACCTTTACACAATATTCTAATTTTGAATTGGGGGTTTCATTAGCTGTAAACCATAATCATCTAAATTATAACAAATAAATGTATATTGTTGCCATAACTCAAGCAAGTAACAAAAAAACAAACAAAAAAAGAGTGTTCAAATGTAGTTGGTCCCCCTGTGGTGAAAATCCAGCGTTTAATGTTGTTTATATGCCTAAGTGGTGTTTTTAATGTGCTTTAATAACACAAATCATGTGTAAATTCATAAGTCGACAGCATTGCTGAGTATTTTCTGCTTAAAACTGCAGTGAACCAAAGACAGTCTCAAAAACACGCTTTGAAATCGCTGGTGTTTCTGACGTCACAAACTACCTTGTAACCAATCAGATCAACGTGTGATCGTCAACCAGTGGATCTCTGAGTGAGTGGAGGCGGGGCTCATTTGCATATTCATAACCACGCATACTAAATGAGGCAAGGGTGTCGAGTTACATTCAGGATATTTTAAGACTTTTTTTTTTTTCCAAAGAAAAAACATTTAAATGTGTAATTTTGGTGATTAAAGATGAGTGTTAAGGGATACAATTATGGACTACAGGGGGACTTGGTAAGGTTAAATAATTTTACCTAAATTCCATGTTTTACTGGTTTAAATTTAAATGATTTAATATTTAAAAAGCATGTCTAATCAATTGTTGAAACTACATCATTAATAGGGCCCTATGAAATGTTGTCCGTGTTGTCTAATTAATTGTTTGTGGATTCATGATTTAATACAAATTTGTATTTGTCAAAAACAATGGTTATCAAACGAAGGCATAAAGCAATTTAAATTAATCTTTTAAAATGTAATCAAATGAAAACTTGGTGCTGCACAACAGAGATTTCCTTTTTAAATACATTTTTTATATTTCTTATAAAGAATTAATAATATTATTACTTTGAGAGGTACATTCTGTATATAAATACATTCTGTATATAAATAAACACAGAACTTTTATTTATTCGGGTTGTCGTGGAGTTTTGAGAGTGTGTGTGTGTGTGCGTGTGTGTGTGTGTGTGTGTGTATGTATGTGATCATAGTTCTCAAATGAAATAAATTCTATTTTTATGACTGGATTACACAATTTTCCCAAAAATGACAGGGCCCTACCCTTCCTAAAAGCTTGTGTTTTCATCAAATAAGGCGTAAATATGCTTGAAGCGTGTCATTTCATCACCTGTGTGATCTCCGGCGAGACCTGCAGCGACGGCAGATACTCCTGAAGAAACTGAATGCACTCCGGCCCCTGTGCAAACACCACACATCGAGCATTAAACACGGAGTAACTGTAGTTATAGTTATTACTCAGCGTTGTGTTCTCCTAAATAGACTCACTCTTTTGAGATGAATCATTTGCAGAGTCAGTGTGCACTCCGACAGCGTCTGTAACGGAAGAGCAAATCATTACAAATCACCATTTATATCTAATACAAGAGCTTTATAAAAGCCTCGTCTCGCTTACCAGAACCGTCTGGGCATCGGAAAGGTCAAAGGTCGGTTTAAGAGGGGCCATGAAGCATGCAGGGACGATATGCTTGTAAATGAAATCTGGAAATCCCACCAAACCGTCTTTTCCACCTGAGAAAGAGAACATGATAAAGCATTATTTATATATACTAGTATAGTTATGTTCAGATTTAGAATTAGCTGTTATTTTTGTATTTACAGTTTTCATTTTAGTTTATTTTTTAATAATTTTTACAGTTTATTATTTTTTAAGTCTCATTTATTTTAATTAGTTTTAAATTAATCTAAATCTAAAACTAATCTAAAACTTAAATTAAAATAAACTACACGTAAATCATTTAAAAACATAATTTTACTGCAACTTGAATTGCTTTTTTTCAGTAAGTTTCAAATTTTTTAGTTTATCCATTTAATATTTATATTTTATTTCAGATTCAAATCAACAAAAAATATTTGTAATTGTTTTAGTCAATAAATCTGATTTATTTCAGCTCCATATCAAATAACAAAAATATTTGTAATCATTTTAGTTAATAAACCTGGTTAAGTCAAGATGCAGCCTGAACCCATTCATTATATATTTAATAATTCTCTTTTTATATTTTTAGTTTATGTAAATTTATATTTCTATAATTTATTTTAAGTTTTTATTTGTTTCAACTTGTATTGCTAAAACAAACGTATAATCAGTTTATTGCCAAGGCAACATTTTAAATTAGTTTAGTTTAAAATTTTCAACTAATATTTATATTTTATTTAATTTCAGCTTTATTTCAATTAACAAATGTATTTCACAGTTTTAGTTAACAATAATAACCCAGGCCTAAAGTAACTGTTCAGATGCACATGAATCTGCTGTGCTTAAAGGAGTAGTTCACTTTCAAATAATAATTTCCTGATCATTTACACACACACACACACACACACACACACACACACACACACACACACACACACACACGTCATCCAAGATGTTCATGTCTTTCTTTCTTCAGTGAAAAAAAAAAGGTTTTTCAGGAAAACACTCCAGGATTTTCTCCATATAGTGACTTCAATGGAGTCCAACGGGTCGAATTGAAGTCACTATATGGAGAAAATTCTGGAGTGTTTTCCTGAAAAACCTTCATTTCTTTACGACCGAAGACAGACATGAACATCTCGGATGACGTGTGTGTGAGTACTTCAAAGCCTCCGTGTTTCCGTACCCCAGAGCTCCACCAGTCGGGACAGAATAATGAAGCATGTTTTCTGGGCGACGGGGTCTGGGAAGTCCACGGCTCCCTGGATGATGGTGAACAGCACACGCTCGATGTTCTCAGCTCCTGCCGAACACACAGTGTTTCAGTCACTTCATGTTTTCAAGCACACAGGTTCGTTTGGTGTGTTTTCTGAACAGGAGTGTGTTTCCCGTACAACGGCGTAACTCGTGCTTCACTATTATAGTACGACACATCCTTGAGGAAATCAGCTAGCGAGTCACGACTGTTTCCCGAAACCATATTGACTACGTTTACATGCAGCCAATTTTCGGGTTATGGTCGGGTTAAGGGCACTATTCGGGTTTCTGAAACATTAGGAATAACCCGTTTACATGCGTGAGCAGACGAGAGTTTCTCCTTTATACATGGAATTGCAATATCCCGATGTAAACGTACGGACAGCCTTAAGGCGAGACACTACAGGTGAATAGGGTATTTTTTTTAAATAATAGATATCATCATGAAACTTTCTCAGTTGATTACTTATGCAAGTATATTAAAAAAATGTATTACAAGTTTTTGAAATTTGTATGTTTAATTATGCAAATTAGGCATTATCTCGTTAAATATGCACAATTTTGCATATATTTTCGGTAGATAGATCTGACAATATGATAAAGCCAGGTGCAAAATTATTTTTTCATTTTGTTCACACACAAGATGAAAAAAGAATTTCAGAGGGATTTCAGGATATATGCTTTCATTACCTAGGAAATCAAAATATACTGTCCATAGCCTTAAAAAATCAATTCTCGCCATATTTTTTTTATTAAAAAGTCACATAAATCAGGCCAGAAATGATTTATAAACAAATCCCTCTGAAAATATCTTCAGAATACTGCTAAGTGTATAACTGGAAAGTTTGGTGTACATAGGTGCTACACAGGCTGAGAAGTTTCTACTGGAGAATGACAAAATACTCATTTTGAGAAAACAGCATTTAAAGATTTGTAATGTAAAAATGAATACTTTTTTTAGTGGAAACAACTATTTACAGACACAATATCTTATCAAATCATCAGCACCAACAATACAAACCAACTAAATCACATTACAACTTATAACACAGCATTTATGGCCTTTAAATGAACAGAAAGAGAGTCAAAAACACACATCTAAATGTCAGAGCGCGTCACGTGATGCATCTGAACCAATCACGTTGTCAGAAATTGACACCAGCCAATGAGATTTCGGTTTTAGAGTTAAATGCCCATTTTACTTTCACGATTGGTTGCTGATAAAAAGGAAATGACCATATTTGGATCCGACAGCGTTGAACAGGAGAAGGAGAGCTTTCTAACGGTGTGTGTGATGACAGGGTGCAGATAGCGATCGCAGAGCAGCATGTTGATATATAACGACAACTTTTTGTTGAATTTAGGAGAAATCTACAGACGCAAATGGACAAAGTGTAGTAAAATAAACACCTAAATGTGTATTTTGGAATTTTTTTCACCTCAAGTCTGAAAGAAGACATGTTATTGAAGACAAATAGCCCAAAATCTCAAAATTGACCAGTGAAAAAAAAACGATGTTTTTGCCTGCCGTGTCTCGCCTTAAGACGCAATATGCGTCATTTCCGATTCTTCTTCCTGTATCCAAAGACATCAACAACAGCAGCACGCAGATAATGAATAGTTCGGGGCAGATAGCGATCGCCTTTGTTTGCGCTTTGATGCTGGTAACGTTACTGACCTCGCTCCAGAAGTCTGCTGTGCTGCGTCTCGCCATGTTTACTTCCGGTATACTGCACGCGGGTTTTTGTATGCGCCGAGAAGTTTCTCTACTCAAAAGACCAAGATTTCTTGTGGATAGAACATGCACAGAACACAAATCTCTATGGGGATTTCCCGATACGCGTTTACATGACCAAAAATTCGGGTTAGAAAAGGGGTACCACAGGTATAATATCCCGGTTTTTAAAATCCGGGATATGAGCATATCCGGGTTTTTGCCGGTGTTTACATGGCCGTTCGCGACCGGGTTATTGCTAATATCCCGGTTTTGAACTGGTTATTGGCTGCATGTAAACGCAGCCATTGTCGCAAATTGCTAGTTCAAACACGTTGGTTAATGATGTCATGCACGTGTGGAGTAATAACTACTGTTAATGAATCTGTTTGACATCTAATTAATGCGAGATGTTTTGCTATATATTACGGACATGTCATCTAAATATGACTCATATTTTTCTCAGTTATTTGCTTTATTTCCAGATTCAATCATAAGCTGTGTCCCAAAAAAAGCTTTGGTAGTCGAGTGCATGAAGTGCCCAACGTTCGTTTTTTCGGTTAAATAAGTGCATCATCCGGGCACTTAAAGTGCACTCTTTGTTTTTACAATTTTCAGTGTGAACGCACTGTAGCGCGGCCACATACAGGGGATATTTAAAGAGTTATACATGTCAGCCACGTATTAAATAATCCCTGGCGTTTTGTTGCCCCTGTCGAGTGTTGGTCTTAATGTTTACAGCGTTACAGCACTACTCGCACTATTTATATTTATACTACAGAATGGCGTAGAAAAGTGCAGAAGTACGTGATTTGGGACGCACCTCGGCTCGTTCTTACGCACATGTGCACTCTTCAAAATCTCTTGACAAACTAAAAGACGTTAATGACATTTGTATGTATTCTAAATAAAATATACAGATCGTACTGAATGTTAACTTGCTTATTTGGCTCATGATCAGGATTTATTGACTCCACATGTTATAAAAACAAGAAACTCTTGCTTCTGTCGCTCCAATTTTGCGAATGTTCATACACAAGACTCGTTGAACCGCTGATAACGAATGAACGTGCGAATTTAGTTAGCTAACGCCGGTTTTGGGAAACACACCCCAGGACGGCAGTGGCGTCTCACCCTGACTGGCCATGACCTCGTTCATGCCACTGCTAGCGATGGTCTGAATGAAACTGAAGTAGCTTCTTCTCAACATCTGCTTCTCCAGCGCAGCCGTCTGATCGTTCTCCTCCGCTGGACGAGACAACACCTCGAATATGGCCATCACCAGAGGCATGAAGATCTCCTGGAGGAAAGGAGACACCTGGTTCTGGGAGAACAAGAGAGGACATTACAGTTGGGTTATATTAAGGCACCCCATGTGAATAGGTTAAAAAAAATAACTAATAGATATCAACATACTTCACCAGTTGATTGATTACATTGATAATTGCACAAAAAAAAAATGGTATTACAAGCCGTTTAAATAGGAAAATGATGCATTATATATATATATATATATAATTATATAATATATTATAAATAAAGGAAAATGATGCATAAATCTGAACATTGAATAAGTCAGGTTCACTTATATATATATATATTAGTGCTGTCAAACGATTAAAATATTTAATCGCAATTAATCGCATTTAATCGCACATTTTTATCTATTCTAAATGTCTCTTGATTTCTTTTTGTCCCATTATTTTTTTTCTCATTTTAATGCTCTTATCAACATGCTAAAGTGGATCGGCTTGCTTTGTCCAAATGTTTTTATTGAAAACAACATTGGCATATACTGTGTTCAAATTCACACTAAAATTCTCACTTAGAGGAAATAATCTCTCACACAATGTAACACTGTCCATCAATAAAAAGGTGAAATAAATACTGACGAGGTCCTGATATTGGCGAGGGGGCGGAGAATTCGCATCAGCTGTGTGTGTGTGTGTGTGTGTGTGTGTGTGTGTGTGTGTGTGTGTGTGTTTTGCTTGGCCATCATCAAGCGCTATTTCAGACTGGACGTGCTGCGATGACGATAGCTCAGTTCACAACGACAAAACACACAGATCACTTTGGTCTTGTCAATGGAACTATTTGGCAACTTTTTAAAAGTAAACCTTCCATTCAGAATCTTATTGGCATCCATTTCGGCGTCTCGCTCTCGTCATCCACTCAAAAGGTTCACTATTTGGCCGGCTCGCGCAAGCCCAAACGAGTGTGTGGTCTAGATCCGCTTGCGCTTTGGTCGACGAAGCACTCACGCGGCGCAAGCCATTGAAATGAATGGGTTTCATAGCGCAGCGCACGCATGTCGCGTCCTGTTGCAAAAGCATGTGAAAGAAAACTACAAAGTTTGCTAGGTCAAAAAGACCGTTAATCGCGCGATAAAAAAATTGACGCCGTTAAAATGGGATTGCGTTAACGCCGTTAATAACGCGTTTAACTGACAACCCTAATATATATATATATATTAGAGACAGAGGGGAGTTTTGATATCTCTATCACTCCACAAATCTCCAGAAAATGCTATAAAAAGCCAAAAATAAATTAATTTTCCTTTCCTAAAATGTATCCACCTTATTCCTGACGAGCTTACTGCGTTTTGAATTATGGGCGGCACTTCCGGTTTGGGGAACTTCCATTCAAAAAGACTGAAGTAATAATTTTAAATCATTAGATTGCCTTACAAATAAAGCTGACCTGTCAGTTTGACTGAATGAGCTGTAAATTTTCCTTCATGATTTATTTTCAGACATCATGAGATGAACGTAACACTTGGTATTTTTAACATGACGTTATAACAAGAATATCTATGGCAAGAGCTCGTTTCAGTCGCTGCTTTGGTTTCCTTGTGATAATTTTCTTTTTTCCCTTTTCATTTCGCTGTAATAGTATGAAAAAACTACAACATATAGCCTAGGTACTGCACATTTGTGGTCTGTTCTCCCGATTTAGTTTACGATATATCCTAGGGCTGGATGATTAATCGAAAAATAATCGAAACCGAAAATCAGAGCCTATAACCGACGTAATTTTACCATGTCGGTTATTTCGGTTTTTGAATCCTATTAATATTTCCGCCCACTGCGTGTTAATGTACTTTCCCTTTAAAACATATTACCGCGTGTGTAGTCACGTGACTCCGCAGCGTCCAGTCTGCGACATTGAAGCAACATGAGCTCCTTTCACACAGCGCGTTGATCCCTGGAAATTCTCGGGAAATTTCCTTCTGTGTGAACGCAAACACGAGCCGGGATTGCCAGGTTGGGGACCTAGTAGGCTAACATTGCCGTGTTCAGTCCCGAAACGCGCGCTGTGTGAACAAGAGCCGTAATCAGTGCCGTGTCGTCGTAATGATGATCCTGAAGCCGGGATCGTTCGCCAGCGTGTTTATGATCGAATCAGAGAAAAAAAATGCACAAGCATGGTTCGCAGTTCATAAGCAAACTGTAGACGCTGCTGAGACATTACATGTGTGTGCATTGCTCTAAAAGAGAGAGAGAGCGACAGACAAACGCCCAGCAAGTGCCTCCACAAAGCAGGTGTCTAACACAAGCATTTCCAAATGCTATACGATATGAAAATGATTTGTTTTTTAGTTTTATACAAGTTATATTTTACTTTTAAGATGGCAATATTTACAATAATTTATTTTGTTTACAAAAATAACTTTTTAAAAGTTCTTTATTTTCTACATTTTTAGGAAACTTTATTTTTACATTAAAACTTAAATTAAGTTTTTTATAAGACATTTTTATTTCAAGCATTGTATGCTTTGTTTAATTCAAATGTTTGAAATATTTAATAAATAAGCATTAATAGCTATCTGTGTGTTTCCTTATTTTAGAATCACAAAGATAGGATTATTTACTCTTTCATTAGAAAAAATAACTGTAAACATATTTACAGTAAAAGCCTTGCCAGTGACATGAGATTTTTTTTTAAATAATCGTTCAATAATCGTAATCGAGGTGACTTGTTCGATTAATCGCGATTATGATTTTAGCCAAAATCTTCCAGCCCTAATATATCCCATTAATAATTCACTGGAATGCACGAAGAATCTCTCATTTTTCTCCTCAATCCTAACGTCTCTTCTTTCCAGGTTTGTTTTCACAATTTATTTTCTGTCAAAATTACGGAAATAACTTTGAAATAGTATCACGCAATGCTGAAGAAATGAGCATTTTTTATTAAGGCAACATGTGTAACATAATATGTATTACTGATATTTAACCCGTCTGTTATTACCGTGGAAAGAATCTCGCTTTTGGGGTTATTTATGGTCTCTTGTTGATAGTACCTTGTTGATGCTTTTACACTTTTAAATGTCCTTTTAATGTTCGATGGTTGAAGGGTGAGTAGAATAATACCATCTCATTGTACCCAGCGTACAGAAAAAAAAACATTTAAAAAAGAAAAACGTATAATTGCGTTCATAAAGCGAGCCTTTCACTGATTGTTTACAGCCTCCTGGAAGTTTCACCCATAATTCGCGCAAAGCGTCATGGGGCGTAGGAATAAGGTGGATAAAATCAGGAAAATTATACATGAACAAACCCCTCTTTAAAAACCTTCAGAATATAGATAAGAATAAAGCTGCAAAGTTTGGTATATGTAGGAGGAAAAACTTTTTTTTGAGAAAACGGCCTTTAAAGATATATACTGTAATTGTATAAATCTCACAATTAACTGATGCAGGAAAAAACACTGTTTTTGCCTGTAGTGTCTCACCTTAAAAAAAAAAAAAAGAGAAGTATACCGTATTTTACCGAATATAAGATGACCCAAAAATGTAATTAGATTTGAATGAATTAAATATGAATTAATAAAAATTTCTAAAATTTAAATAGGAAAAATAAGCAGTAAAAAAAGTCGTGTCTTGGACCCGAACACAATTTTTCAAATGTAAGAGTTTGAGCGAGGGAAGATTTCCTTGGATTATTCGTGCAGCCCTACCTTAAACTTGGCTGTGATCTGACTGATGAGGGGAATGAACTCCTGCAGGTCTCGCGGCTCGCAGTCCTTCAGCATGTGCTGTGACGCCGCAGGGATGAAGGGCAGCACCTCCTCCTCCAGGCAGATGATCATGCGGTGGATGAAGGAGCGAACGGCGCTGCGTAGCGGGCCTCGCTGGACGGGACAGCTCAGCGCCGGCAGGACCGTCTGCAGGCAGTCCAGGTACACCTCCGAGCAGCCGCACTGCTTCACCGTCTGCTTGTTACTGAACGCCTTACTGGTGCGGCTGAGGAAGAGCAGAACATTACTGGAAACACTGGACAAACAAGTAAAGGTGCTTGCACACCGAGTCTGAAATTTTACACGTTTAAAATAAATACGACCTCACGTTACATCAAGCACACTTACACACTGCCTCCAAAACTTTAGCCGTCTTAAAAAAATTCAGACCGAGTTCGATTTTCTGCGTAGCATTTTGAGGTGTTTTGATCATTCAGAGACACCAAATTACGAATACAAAAAAACAAATGTGAAAATTTCGTACTCGGTGTGCCTTTGATTTAAAAAAATAAATTAAAAAAATTGAATAGATTTTTCGATTAATCGTTTTTTTAAAATTTGGTCGATTCTCAAAGGACACGAATTGATTTTTTCCATTTTATTTCCGATTTCCGTTAGAGTTGGGTTCGGTTTTAATGTACCCAAAAGTATCTAAAATAAAAAGTTTACCATTTAAATACTTGTCTTGCAATGATTTTAAGTTTAAAGCTAAAGCTTTTTTAGGTAGCGCCAACTCATGTCATGAACTACAATAGCATCTCTTATACAGTAGTCAACATTTGAAGTGGATCAAAACCCTTTCATCAAAGTCATGCATGAATTTTGAACAATACCCGTTCTTGTCTTAGGAAAACTTTGATGAACTTTTGATCCACTTCAAACATTGACTTCTGCATTTTGATACAATTTTCAATACGAAAATTTTGCCCGATAACTCAATACGAAAACGACGTATTCGTCGTATAAAATACGTCGTATAACAATACGAAAATAAGCAGATAACCGATATATTGGCCGATAAATCTAAATCCAAATTTTATAATACTTTTTGAGAGCCTGATTACATAAACAAAAGCCATGTCCCAAGCACACAATAATATTGATGTTCTCATGATAATTTTATGTAGCCGATATCACATATTTGCGTTGCACTTTTCTTTTGGATTCCATTCATATTTCACGCCAAAAAAAAAAAAAAGATTCAAGGAAAAAACGTTTAAATATGTCATTTTGGTGATCAAAGATTAGTTTTAAAGAATAAAATGATAGACTACAGGCAGACTTTAATGCACTGTGATTAATAAATGGTGATACCTATTTGTTATAGTTGAGCTTATTCACCTGTGGTGCCTAAAACCACTTTAAAAGTTTGATTTATTTTTGCAAATCAGTTCAGCTGTGTGTGTGTGTGTGTGTGTGTACCTGGCAAACCCCACAGCGTGACTCAGACAGTCCGCCAGCGCCACCTGTCTCTCTTCATCGCCCTCCTGTGGCAGTTTCGCGAGTAGCATTCGAAACGCCTCCATTAGCGGCATGAGAAGGCTCCGCATCAGTGCCTGTTTGCGTTCGGCCGGACTCTCTCCGTGCACGATCAACACGCCGGCCGTCTCAAACATGAACAGCTGGTCATCGTTGCTGAGCAGCGCTGGAAACCCATTCTCCTGGAGAGACAGAGAGACAGCACATCAAGTAGACGTTTACGGCATGTTTAAATGCAGATGAATGATTTTTATAAGCTGTTTTACCGGGGGAGCGAGTTCTAACAGGTCCTGTATTCTGCTGAGTATGTCCTCGATAAATGCGTTCATGTGTTTACTGCACAAATAAACAAGAGAGAGGATTATCAGATGATGCACATGCACCAATGCTACAATTTTCAATCATTTGTTAACAAACAGGCATCATTATTTCAGTCAGCTCATCGTTTCTGCCTTAAATTATTACATTGTTTAAGTTAATAAATGCTTTGCTAACTGTGATTTGTATATGTGCATAACTTCATAACAGATCACTCTAAATTGTAATGTGGACATTGCTTTGAAATTATGTGTATTGTGAAAAGCTCTATACAAATAAATGTGAATTGAATATTAACATTGATAAAAAATTATTAATTTAATGTACTGTTAAATTCTGTCAAATGTAGGGCCCTATAAAATTTGTTTTATTTTTTCCTACATTCCTTTACTATTATTTGTTATAATTTTTGGGGATTCAGTTTTTTTTTACCCTTTACTGTTATTTTAGTCATAAAAAGGGTGTGCTTTTAATGTTAATGATTAAAATGTACACAAATAAAATAGGAATGACCTTAAATTTATTGAATTTATTGAAATTATAAGGCCCTACAAATGTAACATTTACTAGTGATGCACTTACACAGATATTTGATTAAAGGGATAGTTCACCCAAAAATGTAAATTCTGTCAGTAATTACTCTCCCTCATGTTGTTCGACCCCATAAGACTTTCGTTCATCTTCAGAACACAAATGAAGATATTTGTGATTAGATCTGAGAGCTGGGTCACTCCTCCATAGGCTTCTAAGGGATTGAAACTTGACATCCCCGAAAGGTTATGACATCGTTAAAATAGTCCAAGTGACTACAGTGGCTCAATCTTACGTTTATCAAGCGACGAAAATACTTTTTGAGCGCAAAAAAACAAACAAAAATAACAACTTTTTTCAAGTATTCATTTCTACTTCTGTCGGCCTCGACATTTCACTTAGTATAACTGCATAACGCTTCTGGTTAAACGACACACACACACACACACACACACACACACACACACACACACACACACACACACGACCAGCATCGGCCAATAGTGAGCCTGCGTGTGACGTACAACACAGAAGCGCTACGCTGTTACACTACGTAAAATCTCGAGGCCGACAGAGAAGGAAATGAATACTTGAATAAAGTCGTTATTTTTGTTTGTTTGTTTTTCGCAAAAAAAGTATTCTCGTCGCTTGATAAACTTAAGATTGAGCACTGTAGTCACTTGGACTATTTTAACGATTTCTTTAATAACTTTTCTGGGCCGGCAAGTTTCAGTCCCTCAGAAGCCTATGGAGGAGTGACCCAGCTTTCATATTTAATCACAAATATCTTCCAGGGTTCCTGCACACTTTTTAAAGTCAAATTTAAGTCTTTTTAAGACCTTTTTAAGACCTGAAGAAATCAAAATTAATACCATACATTTAGGGGTGTGCAATATTAACAACAATATATCTCGATATTTTCAACGTTTTGTTGATAATAATTAGATGATTTTTACTGATTGTGTTTTTCTGCTGGTGCCATGGCTGGTTTAGGTCTGTTGTTGACAGCTGACTCACGAAGATATTAATATTTGTCATATTCTATGCAGTGGTCAGTTCACAGCAGTGACTTCCAGGGGCATTTTCACCTATATATGGACATTCTTTCTAAACCTATTTAGAGTTATGCATCACCTTTTATGTCAAATACTAACATTCAAATTAAATTATACAGTAATTATACTTATTTATACAGTAATACTTAATTACACAATTTGACTGGTAACGGTGGTACTGTATAATTAAATCATTCAATCAAAATCCATCTTTGCAGTGCAGAGGTGACACAGAAGCAGCATCAGAAGTGGCGTTAATATTTACACTCCATTTACAATTGCATAAATAAAGCTATGAGAGTTTTTTTTAAAATCAATATTCAATATTTAAATGATTTCTAATTTTAACGTTTTAATTAAAGTGTACTTTAAATATGAAACTAAAACCGCCAGTAGGTGATTGTCTTAATAAGCGAGTTGAGGGAAACATTCATTCAACCGATTCGTTCAAACGGCTGATTCGTTCGGGAAAGAAACAAGTGATTGTTCATTGAATCGTTAAAATGACTCGTTCAAAACGCGGATTTCAGTCAAGAAATCATCGCTGTCTGTTGCATTGAGACTCTGTCTGCTACGGGTTCATTTTGAAATTCATGTAAAGGGAATAAAGGGAAATAAAGGGAAAACAAGCAATATTGTGTCTAAAAAGTAACTCACAATGTTAATTTATTTTTAATTTAACTATTGTATATCAAACATCGCACTTGTGCACGAGAAAACGGCACTGACTGATGTGATATTCTAATATAAGAACATAATGTGATGTAAATATAAGATAAAAACTAATTTGGGGACATAGGACATACCTATAGTCCTGCTTTCAATGTGTGATGTGTGCAGTTATAGCCTATACAGTTATAATATACTGCACACATCACACAGTGAAAGCAGGAGAGACAAATGCGGTGTCAGCTCACAGTGCCTCATACATCGTTAAAACAATGATTACAATATCATAATAGACAATACACATCGCACACCCCTACGCACATAAAGAATGAACTTACGACTGAACTGACATTCGCCAACTTTCTCCTTCTCTCCTCTCTCGCGTGCAGGAGACAGACGTTATGCTGCCGCCAATGTGATGCGGCGAGTTGTCACGTGACCAAGCAAATCCACAAAGATAGAATAATAAAAAATAATACTACGCTAATTAGTTTTAATTTGGAAAACATTTATATATGTCTAAGTCGAAGTGTCATCTAAAATTTAAGACCTTTCATAAGTAAAAATAAGACTTTATAAGACTTTTTATGGCCTTAAATTTTAAAAATCTGATTTAAGACTTTTTAAGACTTTTTAAGGACCCGCGGGAACCCTGATCTTCATTTGTGTTCCGAAGATGAACGAAAGTCTTACGGGGTTGAACAACATGAGGGCAAGTAATTACTGACAGAATTTACATTTTTGGGTGAACTATCCCTTTAATTATTGCCATGTGTCTGCTAAAATTGCACCAGTATATATTTGAGCTTCCTTTGTGCTTGAATGGTTTAAAAGCACTTAAATGAATGATAGCGTGATCATATAGTGTAACGGATGCTGTGTTTGCATGCGTGACTCACTGCAGGGTTTTGATGAACCGTGAGAACAGGTACGCCACTCGACTGCGCACCTTCGGACTGCTGTGCCTCAGACCACGCTGGTCTAAAAACGCCATCTGAACAGAAAAAAACACAAAAATCTCTTAAAACTAAAATCTCCACCACCCTCACATCTCTAAATGTGCTTAAATTATGAGTGACACAAACGCAAGCTTGTGGAAAGGAGTGTAATTGAATAACAGGCTTGAAACACTCACCAAGACACTGGGAATGTGCTGCGGCTCCACCAGAAAGAATTTATCATAACGAACGACGGTCTCGAAGAACTCCAGAGTAACAGAGGAATGCTGATACCCGCTCACGCCACAGGAGATGAGCTACACACACACACATCAGAGAACTGTCATCATGATGTAGACCTTCATTTGTGCCCGATTTATTCACTTGTTCTTTCATTGAGAATGTTTACATGCACATCAATGTGCATCCATTTTATATATATATATATAATGAAAATTTGAAATTAAAATTCTGAAAGCACATAATGAAATTATTTAAAGGTGCAGTGTGTAAGTTTTAGCGGCATCTAGTGGTGAGGTTAGGAATTGCAACCAACAAAAGTTACAGTGGGCGACAGGAAGTGATGTCGTCGTCTGAGACAGCAGAGAGTAGCCAGTTAAGCAATGAGGTTTGTTTACTAAGATAAATTAATAAATTGTTTACTTAATTATTCAGTAAATCGATATGTTTTTGTGAATATTATTGTTACTTGTTCATCGTTGTGTCAGAGTTTTATTAACTGACTTTAGCAGCTTCTTTACACGAAGAACAACATATTGACGAAATGCGTTTGTCCGTTTAGGGCCATTGTAGAAACAGTGGCGCAAAATTGCTATTTTAATGTAAGGGGACCCGTGGTGTGTAGAGAGAAATGGCTCGTTCTAAGGTAGTAAAAAAAAATAGTTCATTATGTACACCACTGAAACAGTAGCCAAGTTTCAATACCTTGTAAATGGAATTATCTGAAGTTCGGTAAAAAAAAACTCATGTGAATAAAGCTGGTGAAAGTGTGTTTCCATCCAACGGCTTTAAAGCGAATAAAAACCTGTGTGTAATGACGTCACATGCTGTTTTGCGATCAAATTGGTATATCGAATTGATTTGAGACATTTTAAGGTGTTTCCATTCATTCTTGCACAACATTCAAGCAAACATTTGCGAACAAAGTTTTGCTAGACAAAATGGATCGCGCCGTAATAACGTTTCCATCAGCGTTTATCACATAAGCCGTATATCCATCAAGATAAAATCCCATGAGACCGAACGCGAGTCGATATTCATGAAATTCAATAATTTTATTGTTTCCATAAGGCATTTTTCATTCGATATCACTTAATGCGGATAAACACGTGTGGATGGAAACATAGCTTTAGTTATGTATATTATATAGATAACCAGACATCCACGTTCTGTATGTAAACATGCTAATTTTCTATCCGCTCAGAACACTCCTGATAAAGCGAGGAATGCTAGTCTCACCGTCCGCATCATGGCCTGCAGCGTGCTGGTTTTAGCCGTGTCTCCGGAGAAATGCGCCCCATGAGACGCCGGAAGAGCTTCACCCAGCATATACAGCAGCCTGATGGCCACCTCCACCTCCATGAACTGCACCGTCTGCCAGTTCCTACACACACACAAATCAATGAGCCCAAGTCATGTGATGTCTTTAGATGGGCTTTTAAAGAGCACATATTCTGCTTTATTCATCTTTCTTTAGTGTAATGTTGCTGTTTGAGCATGAACAAAGTTTAAAAGTTACTCTCTATATCAGTGTTTCTGAACTTCCTGAAACACCTCTATTGTATCTTGAGTTTCTTTCGGGAACGAACACGTCACAATATTCCTCATTATCCATCTATAAATTACAGGAACGTCTGTCTGTCTGTCTCGAACCGTTAGTCCTATTAATTTCAAATTTGCCAGGTGTCTTGCTACGGGCACGAGTAAGTGCAGTGCCAAGTTTGGCGTTGTTTAGATGAGAAATGCATAAGATATTGTTAAATATACCTGTAAAAGAAGCACTCAGAAGGTTGTGGTTTAAATATAAACATTCTGACATTATAGTTTGTGGTTTAAAACCCTCTGGGGTCCTTCGTTTCAGTCACACTCAGGACCTTCGGGTCCAAATGGGCCGGAAGGGTTGGATTCATATTTATTAAAACAAAATCATCATTTTTTTTTACTTGTTTTTTTTTATATTTTTTCTTTTCTTTTTTGGTGTTTTGATAATTTAATGATTATAATTAATATTTATGCAACAATTATGACTCATTTTCCCCCCATTTTCCCCCCATTGAATATAATAGAAAATTATTTTAAAAAAATATATTTTTTTAAATTTTTTTTAAAGCTGCATTTCATATTAGAGTCAAGCCTAGACCTCATGAAAGCAATTTTTGAAATGATATGGATGCCATCTGGTGGACAAACTGAGCATTTTAAAAATGCAAAACACATATGTAATCTGAATTTATTAGTTTGTTTATGTATAAAAGTGTGTTTGTGTGTGTGTGTGTGTGTGTGTGTGTGTGTGTGTGTGTGTGTGGATGTGTCTGTTTTGCACTCTTGATGTTTTATAGATTCACCCCTTCACTGCTGTGTGCTTTTTTTCTGGATCGTGGCTGATTTGTAGATTGTACGCACAAAAAAAACTCGGGATTTTCACATTTCTGCCAATTTGCCATTAATTTCCTATGCGGGTCCATTTGGACCCGAAGGTCCTGAATGTGACAAATTTTTTGACAACCACTTAGATTATTCAAATCCTGTCCCCCATTTTTTTTGGGTGTTCATATACCAAGTACCAAAAAAGTCACCAAATTTCAGACCATTCCGATGAAGCTATGATTTAAAAAAAAAAAATTATTTAAATGCTTCGGGTCCATTTGGGCCGAAGGACCAATCAGAGCATAGTGTGCTTTTCATAGAGGCTTCATAGAGACAGGAAGTAAACAGAGCGTTACTGACAGACTGGGAAGAGAGGAGCCGCAACAATGGAGAATATGAGGAAAATAATCAACATTCAAGCAGGAAAACCTGTTCTAGTAGAGCCTGAAACTACATCAAGACTTAATAGATCCTCTTTAAATTTAGAAAGGTCATACGAGTGCAAGGCTGTAATATGAAGACTTCAGAACAACCTGTTTTGCAGGTTCTTAGAGTCAAGAGGAAGCTTGAAAAAGAACAAGGAAAACACTGTTTTCTCTGATAATATCAGGTTGATGTCTTACTGCATGGTGGCGTTGAAGACTCTGTGCACAGACTCCAGCAGAAGCTCAGGAGAGACTTGAGCCAATCGATCCAGCAACATCTTCAACTGTTTCCTGTATTCGACAAACATGGCCTCATCCTCACCCTGAGAGAAGCAAACCTATATTTATATACAGACAACAATTTATATAATCGGGCTGCAAGATGTTTCTAAATAAACCCGAAATCGCAATATGGCTCAGTAGGGCTGTCAAAAAGCTGAATTCAAATTTCTTTCTTAAATATTGACAAAATTCGAATTATATAGGCAATATTTAATGTTACAGGGGAAAAAAGTACTGTATTGTCTCCTATGCCCACAATAAGCAAACGCAATAAGCAAATATTAACCAAATCAAGTATCACATCTTTTATTGAAATGAAATTCACTTTTTAGAGTGCATTAACTTTTGAAACAATTGTTCTTAAGGCGAGACACTACAGGTGAATGGGGTAATTTTTTTAACTAGCAGATTTCACTAGAGGTCGACAGATTCATCGGTTTTGCCGATTAATCGGCACCGATAGTGAAACTATCGTTATCGGCAAAAATCCACACCGATAGTTTTTCCGGGTTGCATCTGTTGCTGGAGCGGCTGAGAAGTGCGCGCGGTCATTACACAGCACTAGCGCGCTGAAGAGACTGCTGGCATTATACAGAGCGAGAGCGGCCTCTAGAGGACACATAATAAACTATCACTGGCTGAGTTGTTTACATTAACACGTGAGGCGCGCGCAGAACGGACCACGGAGAGAACACGCAGCAGAGAGAGCGCCGCTGACACTTCAGACTCGCATTTAAAACAGTCAGCGAAACGGTATGAATACATAACACTAAAGTACATATTGCCATATCATTATAAAGTAATTCTTATATTGACTAGATGCTGCATCAGCATAGAAAGAACAGTAGTTTGCCGTCGAGACTGTGAGGACTCTAACCTTACCTCAGTCAAGCGGTTTAAACAATGTGACAAAAACACACGCAGACCTGACCCAAATGTTTTATGGCGCAATTGTTATCATCTATTTGCATTATTTTATATCCGGCTGGTCACTTTTATGCATTCATTAGCCGACGAAGTTGCATATTTAAAACTAGTGCCGTGATTGCTTTCTCAACATTGATATGTTCATGCAGCCGACAGAAACAAACAAATCATAAACGTGTTCAATTTAAGATCGTTTTAATCACTACAATACATCTTGTTATTTTGATTAGATAATTATCAAGTGTTCTAAAATAGAAGCAAATAAAGTGAGAGACTATATAGGCTAAATTACGTATACATTATACAGGTCTTTATTACATTTTAATGGCTATCTTTAAGCACGACTCTTTGGAATTATATGAAATGGTAGCACTTTACAATAAGATTCCATTTTTAGCATTAACTAAGATTAATACAAGTTGTAGAAAAATTATTCATTGTTAGTTTATTTCAATTTATTTTATTTACTAATGCATTTGAAATGGAGTTTTAATTCTTATTTTATTTGTTATTACCTTAATGTACTATGAACTAACATGAATGATAAAGTTATAATTGTATTGCTCATATTAATACATGCAGTAAAAACGTATATTTCATAGTGCATAGTTCATGAAAGCTAGCTAATACATCCTTGTTTACAAATGGGACTTGCAACGTGTTACTTATGAAATGTTTCTAGGTTATAGCTTTGAAATCTGTAATATTTTAATGTTTAAATTATTTTCTGTATAAAGTTTTTATATATTAATATTTATATATTTATTTAATTTAGCACATTTCAGTTCAGCACTGTTTTATTGTGAGTATTATGTTTGTTTTTAATCCAGCATCCATTTAAAAAAATATCGGTTGAATTATCGGTTATCGGCATGTACGGTCAAACCTAAATATCGTTATCGGTAAAATCCACTATCGGTCGACCTCTAGATTTCACCATGAAACTTTCCCAGTTGATTACCTACATTAAGATGAGAAAAAAATGTATTACAAGTTTTCTTTAATTTAATGTTTAAATATGCAAATGAGGCATTATCGAATTAAATATGTGCTAATTTGATATATTTTACAAAACCAAAAGCCAGCTTAAAAAAAATCCCATTGTGTTCACAGATTAGATGGGAAAAAATGACAGAGGGATTTATGCATATCTACTTTTGTTATCCTGTAAATCAGAATATACTGACAATAGCCTTAAAAATGATTTTTGCCATTTTCTTTGGAATAAAATGTTATATAAATCAGGCTAGGAATAATATATTTACAAATCCCTCTGTAAATGTCTTCATAATATAACTAGGCACACGACTGGAGTGTTTGGTGTATATATGTGCGACTGAAGTGGAGATTTCAGACTTGAGTTTGAGAGAAAAGTCATTTTGAGAAAATGGGCTTCAAAGATTTAGCATCAGCCAATGAGATCGCGCATTTAGAGTTAAATGAGAAATCTACAGACGCAAACAGACAAAGTGTAGTAAAATAAAGACCAAAATTTTTCTTTTTCTGACTTTTTTTCACCACAAGTCTGAAAGACGACGTTATTGAAGACAAATATCCTAAATTTCTCAATATTGACCAGTGAAAAAATACCAATGTTTTTGCCTGCCATGTCTCGCATTAAATAAAATATAATTTCCTTAATGTGCATGCAAGGAAAATTAGGTTACAATAGTGTATAAAACTGTGTAAGTGCATCAGTAAAAACTGAAAAAGCTAACATCATGTCTCGCGCACCTCTTGCCACCAAACGGTTTTTGAATTCAAATGTGCTTGTTTTTTTTCATTTTTATACAACGATTATTCTAAATTCAAATTTTTATTTGACAGCCTTATGGCTTAGTGTGATTATCAAATCGCAAAAGCTGAAATTCAATCAAATGCATAATTTGGTAACGCAACACTCCCCACCGTAAACACTGTGCTGTCACGACAAACACTGTACATGTTTATTGCCAAAGCACACTAAGAAGAGATCAGACTTTTCCACACTGACCTCATTCTCGAAGTTATACTCGTCATCATACTTGAGTTTGTTCATCACAGCCAGCATGATCGCCTGTTAGCAGGACAACAATAATCATAAACCACAGCACTAATCAACACTAATGCACATATGAGCCTGTGATGCTGCCGTACCTCCACGCTGCTCTTCTGCTGCTCATTGAGAGCTGGGAGCTGGAAAACACAAACACACAAAGATAAACATGAGGTTCATGTGTAGATACGGCTGGGCAAAACATTTTTATTTTTCAATTAATCGTTTTAAAGTGTGGTCGATTCAAAGTCAATTCTTAAAGGCAACAGATTCAGATTATTTTATTTAATGCCATGTCAGCATTCAAAGCTATTTTCATGGCAAAAATTAAATTACAAAAATACAAATATCATATAATAAACAAAACAAATATAAACAAGTCATATTATACAATATCTTTTTTTTTAATTAACATATGATAAAAAAAATCTAAAACCTTTTCAGGCATAATCTCATTAAATATGTCCTTCAATTAAGTAACTTCATAAAAGAGCATTCTGCTTGCGTTAACTCCAGGACAATCTAATAAAATATGTTTCTTAAAGGCAACAAATCGACATTTTCCCATATTTATTTATCCATCCATCACCCAGAAGTCAGTATTAGTTTTCCTCCACTGTTCCAGCTAATGCTGTGAGATTTTATGTGTTTTATCTTAAACATAAAATAACCTGATCCTGTTTGATCAAGGCATGCCACTGTTCTGACTTTCAGCATCAATTTTTCATCTTGCATTAAAATCCTGTCTATTTGAAATATAGAGTTGGGTTCTGTTTTAATGTACCCAAGAGTACCTAAAATAAAAAGAAATTAAGCTACAAACTTGTATATTAAACTCTTTTTATTAATAAACCATTTGTAAACTTATGTTCACTGTTCTTTTTTTATAAATATAGGATTTGTATTAAATCTATATTCATTGAGTCAAATCGAAAATCGAAATCAAATTTAGATTCAAAAATCTAATTATCTGAATCGATACCCAGCCCTAGTGTATAATATTGTCTTGTAATTATGTGTGTGTACTAGAGATGTGACTAATTTAAGACTGCTCTTATGAGGACACTCGACAAAACGGACATTTTGGCATAATTTGTGTGTGTTATGGTTTGTTCAAGCCCGAAAGAGAACTCGATACTGCGTCTTTTCTGTGGGTAGCGCGCACGCGCGTGTGTAATAGGCAGGACTTACAGCGCGGTCTCTTTAGTCTTGTCGCGCTTAAAAGCATTCACATTAAAAAGAGCGTGATCATACAACGCTAGTCAACGGTGACAGAAAAAAATGGATACTGTGTAATTGCGTTAAATATAAAAAATATATATATAAAACGGTAACACCGACTACCTACACAAGCCTAGTGTGTACCTGTTTGAGCACATGCAGGTAGTCGTAACAGAAGCCCACGATGTTGGCTGAAATATCGTCATCTTCATGAATTAGCAGCTGTAGCATCAGAGGAACCTTTGACTCCACGGCATGCAGCGTTTCTGCAGAAACCTTCAGATCCGTCTTACTGAGTTTAGTCCAGCTCAGCACCAGAGACTGACCCATCCCGTTCACCAACCGGGAAAACTTGGCCAGAAAATCCACATCCTCTTCCTGATAGACACAACGTACACACACATGATGAATCGGTTACAGCAATTCTAGGATCATATGCAACCTTATAGATACTGAATATATATAACGATTAGTGCGATTGTCTAACCATGCAGGACGCAATTTATTTAAAGGTGCATTGCGCAACTTTTCATGTTAAAAATACCTGTTTTCTATCGTATACATGCTTAAAGAACTGCCTGATGGAATGAATGAGCCCTTCTCTGCTCACTGAGATTGCCTCTATAATCCTGTACAGTAAAATATATAAGAGGGATTCGGGCTCGAATCTGAGACTGGGCGTGACGTCATGCGCGTTCACGCTCACCAGGCGATGTCTCGCAAGTTTGTTATTGTTAGCCGCCATTCTCGTATCAGCGAAGACAACTGAGCGACAAAACTTTAGTCAACTTTAAACTACTTCAAAAGTAGAAGATGGATTCAAAGAGACCGGCTTGTAGTTCATTCCAAACCCCAACGCAAACTCCACGTAAGACAAAGAAAACTTTTGTCTAGTTATTGACCAAAAGGGCAAAATTGGAGTCAGACAGGCGTCGGAATAAGACGAGACGAGAGTCAGCATCGGGAAGGCTTTCAACAAATGGATAGATCTCCGGTGTGCTCTAGGACTCAAACTGGACCCTCAGTTGGCTTTTGTCTTGATAAAACGGTAAGATATACCCCAGTCTCTAATGTCTGATGCGGCAAATCTATGACAACAAATGACGATACGTAAATGCTTTATTGTAGCAGCTAATGCTTTAGCGTAAGCTAGATAATCAGAATTGATTTTACTACCATTGTCAGTGAACAGTTTCATAAACTAGGAATTGTCTTTGGAAGAATCGTACAACATGAAACATAAAACATGTCCCATAAAAGATATAACTATGTTTTTGTGTATGGCCTACCGGTAACATTAGCCTTAATTGTGTCCTTTGCCTGCGCTCTGCTCTTCTTCTTCCAGCATATTACTTAAGATTATATTACGCTGGAGCCTTCGTCTTCTGTGTTTCTCTGAACAGAACTCAAGCATAGTCTTTAAACGCCGCCGTTCGTACTCCGTTATTAATGTCCCAGCGAGGCAGAACAGGAACATTGCGATAGCCTCCTCCATGCTGGGTTGTTGTTGTTGTATGTGGCGCCGCCGCCGCCGTGCTTGGGTCACTCCCTTACCCCTCGGTTCCTATGGCCACTGGCCAGTGCGACCGCAAACAGCAAAACAGAGTTTGGGGGAGAGTCGTTCTTAGAACTGTTTAGAAGTGGACAGTTCCTATAACTAATTTCCTGTAACTACTTGGTCGGAAAGCGGATATAGTGTCATTTGATTGTTTATTACCTTGAGACATTTGAGTGTAGGCTACTTTGTTGACCAACTGTATATGGCATGATTATTATTTTGAGCTTTTACAAAGTAATAACTTATATTGTTCATGAACGTGTTTCCATAATAATACAATCATAAGTGGATACAGTAAACGCATAAAACAGTTCAACATGGAGATAGATGGAAACAAAAACCGAAGTTTTCTTTTACCCCCGTTTCCCCCTCACACACAAGTGTGTAATTTACTCAAATGCCTTTCCTTTCATACATTTAAAATGACTTGCAGATTTATAACTTTATAACCTCTGAAGACATTATGACTGTGAACAAAAGATTTGTGCGGCTGATGCTGCTTTGGTTATGAACAGCTCGTGCTCGTGCAAGCGTGCGTGTGCTCCACGAGCGTGCACATCTCTGGTTGCTGTTTCGCTTGTCGCCAGAGGGGGTGTAGTTCTGCAAAAACTCAGAGACCTGCGTTATGCACCTTTAAATAAATATATGCGCTATCGGTTTCAGAGTGAAGCGTGGCACTAAAATAAAATAATGGTTAAACATCTGGAAATTAAGAAATTAAGGTGTAGATTTATAGTCCTATAAAATAATAATTTATTTTAAATATTGGATTTATTTTACAATACAATACATTTGATTTGTAATGCACTTTTTTTTTACAAAGCAAAAAAAATAAATTCAATGATCCATTAAATATTAACAGTTGCAACTATAATATATTTCTAAATTTAATAATATATTTGTACATGCTGAAATCAACATCAACTAAGATTAATAAATGCTTTAGAAGTATTTTTCATTGCTTATTGTAAAGGTGTAACCATAATAATATTGTAATGTAGAATAAAAAAAAGTATTAAATAAAAATAATTGTATTACAGAAAAACTAAAATGTATGTTTTTGCCAATATCGTTCAGCCCTACAGAGAAACACTGTTTCCAGTTTACTCTCTGAAAGCAACATTACAACCAAAGATATGTAATGTTGAGTTAAATCAGCTGCTCATGACATCATGGTAGGTTGCTTGTATTGCTGATGTATTGACACACCTGCTCCACATTGAAGAAGCCCGCCGACTGCAGCACCTGACACAGAGACTCCACCAGTTTGGTTTTGTCGACAGGATCCATGCCTTTATTGATGATCTCAAACAGACAATCACACGCCTCCTCCCGCAGCTCCTCCATGGACATGTGGCTGAGCAATAGATTCACAAACCTACACACACACACACACACACACACACACACACACGTATTAATGGTCAACAGATGTATCAGCCTTTATGTTTGTTTTTAAAGTCAAGCTTTTAATGTTGTTTATATGCCAATGTGGTGTTTTTAATGTGCTTTAAGACAAATCATTTGTAAATTCATAAGTCGACAGCATTGCTGAGTATTTTCTGCTTAAAACTGCAGTGAACCAAAGACAGTCTCAAAAACACGCTTTGAAATCGCGTGTTTCTGACGTCACAAACTACCTTGTAACCAATCAGATCAACGTGTGATCGTCAATGAGTGGATCTCTGAGTGAGTGAGTGGAGGCGGGGCTCATTTGCATATTAATATCAATAGCAACCCCTAATATAACATACCACCTAGCCCGCACTTTTTTCATGTCTCTCTTTACTTTACATATCGGCCACCATACTATAACACATCTGCCCTTTCATCAAAATATCAACAAAAAAAATCAATATGTATGAGGTTTATCAGAGCTGCTCTGACCTGTCGTTGGCGATGAGGTTGAGGTCGATCCAGGACACGTACGCGCCCACCACCTCCAGACACTGGCAGGTCAGCTCGCTGTGTGTGTGCTGGTACGTCTGAAGGATCTGGAACCAGGACTCCACCAGCGCCGGGATACACTGCTCACGCATGCCGTCTTTAATCAGAGTATTTCTGCGAGTCTCCTGGGAGAGAGATTTTAATCACAAGAATTAATGTGTGAATGAATGGTGCAGACATGCGGTTTCATTTACCCCCCCCCCCCACACCACACACACACACACACAGAGAAGCACGTGTGACACTCGCTGTGTTTAGTCTCTTCCGCCTCACTATATGGACATGAATGCATGAACTTCATCTCCAGAGCCGCTCTGACAGTCACTTTATTGGCATTTTACCGTTTAATTTAAGAAAAACTATCGTTTGTCATAAAACACACAGAAACTTAAAGGTCCTTATAGGGTTGTGCCGATAGACGATAGTATCGTGTATCGACGATAGTCAGAGATATCGTCGATGGCAGATGCCTTTGACGATATCAATACGATAATTGGTTCGTTTTACCATCATAATGTATTAAATTATTATTATTAGGCCTATTATTATTATTATAAAGCTAGTATTGTTACTAAATTAATATTAGGAACTACAATTAATTTGCCTTGCCTAAATTCATAACGACATCACCACAACACTTGCGACAACACCGACACGCGCTTATATGAGGACTCCTCTTAAGAGAATGTTTTTAAAACAGACAAAAAAATTACATCCCACATCAAAATTTAATTGCACGGTGATCCATTCACAAATTATCAAGAGTGCTTGTTTTAACAGACGCATCATTCCTATACAGATCCAAGATGAAAACGGCATCGTTGTTCGTCAGTATTTTGTTTCCATAGCACATAACAAAACGCTTAATGACACTAACACTAAAAACAATACAATTACTAAATATTAATAGCCTAGTAATAATAATATCACTAAAATAGTATTATAGTTACCGTTATCCATCGTCGTCTCTGAGAGAACGCGGCGTTAATGCAGATGCCGAAAGCTCAGTCCGTTTTTACTTTCACTTTCAGAGAATGAGTGCGTTTACATGCACGTTCTTAACCGATTATGTTGAATAAACTGACAATGCATGGTCATAAACGAATTAACGGGTTTTCATTTATCAGAGTCAAGTCATAAGTATAAACTGATCGACTCAGCTAGATGTTTGCCCCTTGCTCTGATTTCTCCCGGCATTTAAAACACATTACCCGCGTACTTCGTGCTTACTAAAGTGCGCCTGTGAAGTGCATCCAGACAGACAGAGCACTGGTAGGAGGACATATATCGTAAACTCCGACTCTTTCTGACCCAAGAAATTATTAAAACATGTTTTCATCTCGTGCAGAAATAGGCCCTAGTCAAAATGCTGCATGTATACGGCATGAGGATAGGCTGTCCGTAAATTTCCCGTTGATATGATTAGGATCTTTTTTTCTCATAGGCCTACCGGGAAATAACCTGATCCTATTAATAAACACTCCACCTTTGCTAGCAAAATAGAAAAAAAGATTATCATATATAAAACGAAGTAGGCTAATAAAACAAGCAAATTATGAGTAAATAATCAAGTTAATAATCAAATAAGTAAGCCCCGCCCCCTTCACGATAATATCGTGTATCGCCGATCTCACAGGCTGACGATAGGACGATATGAAAATGGAGCATTTCGCCCAACACTAGGTCCTTATGGCAATCTGTCCAAAAAAAAAGTCCAGTTTAACTTGGCAGAAATATTTACGGTTGTATTGTAGACTTTAGATATATGTCAATGTAATAAATGTACTAAACACTAATAATAATAATATATTGTTATCAAAACTTTCATTTAAAGAATACATTTTTATCTTTCATATTTTAATTTTAACAGTAAAGCTCATTGTGCAGCATGTTGTTTGACAAAAAAAAGTTTAATTTCATATGATTAAAAGATTATTCTAGTCTTAATTTTTTCACCAGAAAATACACAACAAATAATGTGAAAAAAATAATTAAAATTAAAAACAAAACATATTAAAATTGTTGTTTTTATGAATTTAACTAATTAGACATGCGTTTTTTTAAATATTTAAATTTAATTAAAGTCCCTGTAAAGTCACAATTAAGTATGTGTTATGAGTTTGTCACACCACAGAAAAATGTGTTATTAGTCACCAAGCCAAATTTGAATGATAAAAAAAGCCAGCAAGTACATAAAATAAGCTATCAAAATCTTGAAAAAATGAGCAGTAATCTCTGCTCTCAAACGGTGGGGGCGTGTCCGCTGGCTGAGCTGAAACCACGCCCACTCACGGGAAAGCTGCCGTCGCCACACTCAACTCTCCAGCCGGAATGGATGCTCGCACGGTGGGCACGTACTGCCGATGATGGCACCAGTTGTCGGCGCGACGGGAGGATCAATGCCGAGGCGGGAGTCGGTTCGCCCCCATTCACCACCAGTAACAGCGGATTATCAGTGATTCCCAGTTGTCTCCGACGAATGTTTATAAAACTATCCCGTGTAAAATGATCACTTACAGAGGCGGGTTTTGGCGGTGATCCTCAGCTCTCTCCATCAAGGTGGCTCTTCACAAAATTAATCCACTTGATGTAATCGTTTTTCGGAAATTTAAATAAGGACACCGATCTGTTTTGTACGTGATCCGGTAATCGCATCCAGGTACTACGCATTTCTGTGACGAAGGCATAGCTAGCTATCTGTAGGCTGTTACTAATAATAGTCCAGCAGCTCGAGGGGCTCCAGTGCGTCATCAAGTAGGGGCGTGTCCAGGAGCTCAGGGGCTCCAGTGCGTCATCGAGCCCCCTTTTAGCCCCGCCCAGAAAATCCGAAAAATAGCAACGGTGAAAAACTGTTTAACGGTCTAACTCCACAATTCAGTACTTCACAGTTCACAGTCTTTGTAATATGTTTTAGTGATACATTTCTAACATTTATAATGTGTTTAGAATTTTTTTTTGAAATTGCCTTTACAGGGACTTTAAAGCATTAACATGAAGTCTAGAAAACTGAAAACACAGAATTTGGTAAAAATAAAACTGAATTTGAGAAAGGAAAAAAATATATATATATTTCTTAGGGCCCTAAACATGTAATTTTTGTTAAAACATTTAATAAATTGTTGTTAAATTGTTTAAGTTTCATGATTACATTTTTTTTACCTTTAACTTTAAAGGGTCATTCCACCCATTTCAACATTAATCTTTATTGAAAGTGGCTCATATATGTAGTCGAAATGTAAAAGAAATTTTGAATTTGGTGCCATCTTGACCGAGAAAAGACAGAAAATAACTGAAGGGCGCATTTGTATGTAAGACAACAACTCCCACAATGCACCACATTGCACAGCTCCTCAAGCCACTCCCACTAATCCAGAACAGCGCAAACATCAGAGAAATCACTCTTCCTTCTACAAGGCTAACGTTAGCTGCCAAAAGAGTTTGAAATTCATTTCACACAAAATGTCTAGTTAGTTGGCTGTGGCGAGCAGGACGAGGGCGAGGGACGTGAGAGGACGGCGCGAGTCATAATGAATGACACCTTTGAGACGCAGCGGTCTTATATCTCTCACGGAGGAGCGGAGGCATAAAAGGAACAGGCCTGATGTTATGTTATGTTTTGTTTCTGTTGTGTGTGGCCAGCTGGCTTAAACTTTTGTTTTGTATTTGTTTATTTGACTATTAAAATGTTTAAATGTTCGCCGGTTCCCGCCTCCTCTTACCACAACAACGAACCCGTTACATTGGCAAACTCATTAGCGAATTACTCCTCGTTTGTATTTCTTTCTATATGGTGAATTATTGCATGATACCTGGATGTTCAGTCAGAACATATGCGGTGCGAAACTAGGACGGTTCACATCACAACACAAACGTCCGTGTGCTCGTCTGATTTAGAAATTTTGTCCAGGAGAAATTGCCATCGTTGAAATTCTCTGCAGCAGAGCAGACGGACTCTATCTGTGTCCGAAGCGCACAGCGACAGCACAGGCACCAGCAGTCCGCCTCAGCTCGAGCCAGCCCGGGCTCAGTCCGCGACAGGCAGCCGCCTCCTGTTCCTCCATCAGCCTCAGCTGCTCTTCACTATACTGCGGCTCGTAAAGATAGCCACGAACATCGGATTCGAGCAGCAGAATTTCAAAATCCTCTTCTTCCATATTATGTTTAGTTTATTCCGTCATTGTCGTAACTTCCTATCTCCACAGCGCTTGTTAGCTTAGCTTATAAACAAGATGGCTGATATTGATTTCAGTATCTGCAAGTGAAGTCCCACCCACTGATCTGTGATAGGTCTGTTAGTGCATTAGGTCCAACCCCCTATGGGCGGGTTTGAAATGGTGCTTGTAGTCTTTACAGAAATTCCCCCCTCTTACACTTCCTCCTACAATGACGTAAAATGATGATTTTTGCGTCATTGTAGGAGGAAGTGAAAAAGGTAAATAGTGGATTTCTCTCGTCTCAGGGGAAAATGAGAGAGTGTTGCACGACCATTCAATAGTATGACTGGGTTTCTAACAATGGAAAGCTTAATGCAAATGGGTGGAGTGTCCCTTTAAAATGGAGTCCACTCCCCCCCCAAATAAAATAACTAAATCCAGAAAATTTTAAAATGGAAAAAAGGGAATTTGGGAATATATAAAGCTGATTTCATAAGGTCCTAAGAATGCTCAGATGTTGGGTTGTTTTACCTCCGGGCTGTGCAGGATGTCCCGATCCACCACCTCAGCATCGATGGCCATCAGCATCCGCAGATAAATGTCCACACCGTTCGGACTCAGTCCCACCAGAGCGAGGATGTCAAAGAAGAACTTGGGCCAGAAAGTCAGATACTCCATCACAAACGTCAGGGCCAAAACCTGCGCCGCCTTATTCCTGATGAAGGGCTTCTCTGGATGCAAGTTCATCAGCTGCACAAAAGCACCAAAACACAGAGATGTAATCACATTTCAATGATTATGTACATGAATATCAATCAAAAGACACACAGCACTAACCTGAGCCTGCAACCACTTCATCAGGGTCTCTCGGATCAGCTGCTGTTGAGCCGCGGAGAGCGACCCGTGTCTGCAAAACACACACAGTGTTTAACTCAATACACTGATATTGTGTGCACTTCTTAATGATAGAAGCCATAATGCAGGAGAATAGATCATAAACGGAAATAAGTTGAAGCACTAAAATTATTACCTGGAAATAAATTCAAACAAAAATAAATGAAACCGAAATAGCAATATTAAAAATAAAAAATAAAAGACAAAAGGACAATGAAATTACTAAAATATTAAACCATTAAAATTAATATGAAAGCCCGTTGTAGCATTTAAATAATCAAAGGTGTTAAAACACTTTCTAAATATTTATTGTGTATAAATATAAGCTAATTCAAAATATTAATAAAACTCAAATAAAAAAATAGAATAGCACTGACCAGAACCAAAAGAAGCAGGTCTAATTGTTTGTTTTAGTGCTAAATTTGTTGGGTAATGTTTAGTAAGTGACCGACACAATCTCCCTCAAAATATGCATCAATAATAAACCGTAGCAAACCAATATTTAAGTGTCTAAAGTTGGCAAAAATGAAAAATCACCCTATCTATTCTCTGAATGCATGTTATAATCAACATGAATCTTGATATGTTGTATAGTTTGCAGTTGTGCTTGTCAATTTATCAAATGTGTTAATTTAATACAGACTAGCTAATCTAATCTAGATCTTATTGTTAAAACGGTTTATCCATTTTTTTAATTGAGCTGGGAATGTTTAATAAAAATGTAATTCTTGCAGCAAAAACGACAGACTGATGATGTACGCTGGATACGCCAATCATTTAGTCCGCTTAAACTCCGCCCCTTCCAGCTCTAGCTCATCTGCATACACTCGAATGCCACGCCCACATCTCAACATCCAATCAACAACCGAAACATAGAAGCAAAACCCCACCCTACATTTTTTCTCAATCGGTCGCTACTTCTGTTTCAGTGTGACTTTAATGTACCATCACACTATGAATACAATTCAAATTTTTCTAACAGAAATATTAATGCAAATGCATGCAAAAGATTCAGTGATACCTGAATTTGATCTGGTGCTCCAAGACTTGAAAGCAGAAGAACTTCACATGATCATCACTGGCAAAAGAACACACTCGCATTAAATTATTCAGTATTATTAAATGAAGAATATCAGTACGTTCCTCTACTACATTATGGCATTAACACTATATATTACAGCAACATTTATTGCATTAGCTCACCTGTAAACCCCTTTAACCAGGGCTTCAGCACACACTTCCCATCCATCCCGAGACTCTTTCAACTGCTCAAAATAAGCCAGCGCCTGAAAGCACACAGAAAACACGAGTGTTTTTCTTACTCGAAGACGCACTGCAGTCATTTGCAAATTCCAACGTTGGTTATGCAATACATGTAAACAGACACACACCAAATAGTCTGTGTAAATGAATGAATTTAAGAGCACTATCTGTCTATAGTGTGTAATGTCGCTGTTTGAGCATGAAAAAGAGAGTTATTCTCTATATCAGTGTTTCTGAACTCCTGAAACGCCTCCATAGTATCTTGAGTTTCTTCCGGGAACGAACACGTCACAATATTCCTCATTATAATAATTCATGCGCATATAAAGGGGCGGGGCCTGGTTGAGTTAGTTAGTAGTGTGTTAAACTGGCGGTTATGGAAAGGGGCAGGACATTTTTTAAACACACTTAAAGCGCTCGACCAATCACAACACCCTGATCCAGCCGACCAATCAGAGCACAGTGTGCTTTCAGAAGGAGGGGCTTCATAGAGACAGGAAGTAAACAGAGCATTACTAGGATGTTTCCATCCACACGTGTTTATCCGCATTAAGTGATATCGAATGAAAAATGCCTTATGGAAGCAGTAAAATTCGATTGAATTTCATGAATATGGACTCAAATGAAATGCGTTCGGTCTCATGGGATTTTATCTTGATGGATATACGGCTTATGCGATAAACGCTGATGGAAACGCTATTATGGCGCGATCCATTTTGTCTAGCGAACTTTGTTCGCAAATGTTTGCTTGAATGTTGTGCGAAAATGAATGGAAACGCCTTAAAATGTCTCAAATCAATTCGATATACCAATTTGATCGCAAAACAGCATGTGACGTCATTAGGTTTTTATTCGCTTTAAAGCTGTTTGATGGAAACACACTTTCACCAGCTTTATTCGCATGAGTTTTTAAACCGAACTTCAGATAATTCCATTGACAAGTGGATGTAAACTTGGCTACAGACAGACTGGGAAGAGAGGAGCCGCAACAATGGAGAATATGAGGAAAATAATCAACATTAAAGCAGGAAAACCTGTTCTAGTTGAGCCTGAAACAACATGAAGGCAGAATAGGTCCTCTTTAAGTGTATATGTGTTTACTGTAGTGTTTTGTTCGCACCCTCTGCCTGTAACAGGCATCAGCGTTGGGGTTCAGTCCCATGAGGGCCTGCTCGTCCATGATGGCAGGTAACGCCGACTCGCAGGCCATATGTGGGTTAGCTGCTGTCCTTGATCAGTTTATTCCCAATCTCCGCACAGGACACACACATCTGAGTGAGAGACATACATACAAACATGAGTCAGACTGAAATATCTTACAGTACACACAATACAAACACCATCATATAATAAAGTCAGATCTTAGACAAAGCAGTAGTTGATGATATACTGATAATATAACCAGAGAGCAGGTGACCTGACCAATGACTGATACAATGCTGAAATATACAATATAACACTCTTTTTATACAATATTTACTCAATCAAACAAAGAAAAATTTGGAGAGAATTTGTACATTACACAGGGAGCAAGTTAACAATTCTGTTAATCAATTCGTGTAATCAGTGAGACCACTGAGAGACTTTAATAATTAATCTGCCAATAATCAGTCTATCGCTAAAAACATACTGAAAAAAATAGTTTTGCAGCTTGTGTAGTTTCTTAATTAAAATTAGCTAAAGCAACATACACAACTGCAGTACATTGTATCGCAACTTAATTTCATTATGTTCAGTTCACTGAACATAATGAAACATATGTTTCATTCAGTTCAATGAACATATGTTGAACTGAGGTTCACTTTTACTCATTTGAGTTGAGACTACAATGAATCATTGCATTAAATGAAACTGCATTGGTGGCTTTTTGATGATAAATTAATTATTAATATATATATAAATTAATCAAATTAATGAAGTATGTGCTTATTTTACTTAGTTAAGTGGATTTTTTTTCTATGTGTGAAGTTTACTAAATCAGAGTTGAAAACTGTATACATTTCTTATACCATAGTAATTACATGGTTATGGTACTTGAAAGAATAATAAAAGTTTAATGAGATGAACATGACCATGTCAGGTCACACATTCAAAGAATTTGTTATGCAATTTGATTATGCAATTCAACGTCAATATTTACTGAAGAACATTAAATAGCCTCACCAGAGCAATAACAACAGATAAATGACCAAAACACACACACACACACACACACACTGAATCAGCACTTTCTCTTACATTCTCTTTCACTTTGTGTACATTAATAAATGTAATTGTACAAATGTGCGTTATGATTTTAGGATGTGGTACGAAGGTATTCTGACATATATACCATTGTATTTCTATGGTTTTGTTAGAATATAACTTCTATGGTTATCCATTACCTGACAGCACCTCTGTAACTACTTTTTCTGATGCAACACGGGCCCAAGAGTGAGTTTAACCAACGCCATATGATCCACTAACCCAAAGCCCTATTCGATTTTCACTATACAGTTAGATTTACCTCAGATATTGATAATTATTCTTAATCTTGTATCATCAAAATAACTGCCTAATTTCTGCGCGCTCACGCTGCTAACCGACAAGCGTGTCACGCGCGTGCCGAATCTCAGCGAACGTGGCGTGACAAGACTGAGAAAACACGTCGAAATAACGACAAACCTCCGTTGTACAACAAAAGTGACTCACATGTGTGGTGTTAAATCACACGCGCGTGTATTTTAACGAGTTATCGGCTTAATTAGGGGTGGATAAGAGTTGTTGTGAATGTGATGATGACAGACGGCTCGCGCAGCAGCACCACCATCCGCGCGCGCGCTGTCAGACAAAAGGCTCGCGCGTAACTTCCATCTACATGAAACAAACATGCCGCGACCGTGTAAATGCACGGATATGGTTGAGGTTACCGTATCTTACCGTGAACTTCACCGCTCCATCATCATCCGCCCTGCTCAAGTGACTCAGTGCGCATGCTATAGATTCAACAGCGGCGTGTCGGGCCGACCGGATGTGACGGGGACAAGAACAGGAAGAACTTCAGAACGTAGACGCACGCGCGCGCGCGCACGCACACTTTACGTGTGTCATATTTATATATTTATATACCAAATTAACAATAAAAGAAAACGTTTTGTAATATGATTCAAATTATATTAAATATGTTTATATTAAAACCAACAAATTAATATATAAATTGGGTCTAATTATAGCCTTTTAAATTTTGGGATGGGGGTCCCTCAGGCTTTGGGGGTCTGTGGCACAGACATATAAAATACATTAAAATGTCGATGGTCTCTAAAAGATTGAAAACCCCTGCGCTAGATAATAAACATTTTATTATTTCCACTAGAGGACACTATTCACCCACTAACGAGACGCGACCGAATTGCACTGGTAATGTTAGTGACAGACCCGAACTAACGTGGAATACACTAAATGTATACCTTATTTTGCATATTATTACATTAAAGGTACATATTAATAATAGGTAACATTTGAAAGGTTACTGTCCCAGTGACAGCTGTTGTACCTTTTTTCTAAGATTGAAGACTCACTAAAACCGTTACCTGTAGAATGGATCATAACTCCTATTTTTTAAATACCCCATGAAATCAAAATCAAATTTTTTTTTTTTTGCTTGCCTTTTAGTATGGTTAGTCTTACTGTTATAAGTTAGTGTGCTCCAAAACAACGGCAAAATTCGCATTTAGAAGATATAAGCATTCGAAATAGTCACTTCCGCAATATGTATCAATGATTTGAAGACATCACTCTGCACTTCAGCTTCTCTTCAGAATTTCTGTCCAATCAAATGCTCTCTAAAATCTAAAGCATCCCTCCCTACATTATATTAGATGGTGAAGCTAGGGGTACAATCAGTCATTTGTTCACATTATTATTTTTATATGGTGAATGGCACGTAGAGCACTATAGGCATAGGGAACGATTCAGACTTCTATTTCATTTTTATTTCAAAAAGGGGGATTTTTTTATTTCGATATGCGGGTCATTCCTGGTATGCGGTGACATTTTGGCTTCATAAGTGTTGAAAAAAAAGAACATGATTTTCATGTTTTTAGCATTATACCAAAATTGTGACATGTTTAACTATAAGGAATACATATATAAGGAATACAGCCCAGGGACTCTATAATAATAATTATGGGTAGTTTGTTCAGACACTGTCCATGAAAATATTCCACCCTGTTAGGGACATATACATAGTTATCACAACATGTTAATAATGTAAATGTTAAACAATAATGAGCTTTTCTTATATGTGCCTTATGCCATCTTAGATTTTTCTTTTCTTCTTGAAACAAGCAAAACAATTTTTGATGAATAGAATATGTTTCACATTCCACCCTGTTAGGTTTATAGACCTAACAGGGTGGAATCTAACAGGTGGAAATTTTGAGCTAAATTAGCCATAGCTCTTTGAGTGATCAACATTTAGCTAGCTAACCTTCTACAGATGAATATAACTTTTATAACTATGTCAGATTTGTTTTTACATTTTTTTGATAGGACAAACATTCTCCATAACATAGCCTAACAGGGTGGAACTTTAAGGGTGGGACAAGCAGGATAACATTTCAAAAACTAAAAAAAAAGTTAGGAGTGAAAGTTGAAGCTTACTTCAGTTTGTACAGTTGAATTCCAGCGGGTAAAAGCAATTAAGTCACTTCTTGAAAATGGTCTCAATGAAATTGCAGTCGGATTTGGAAGGCAAAAAAGTACATACTAACAGGGTGGAAGATGACTTCAGGGACGCAGTAATTAAAGAAAATTTTAAGAAAAAGACTTATATTTTCACATGATTGATATGTATGATTAGAGGCAATTTAGCCTAGTCTATAACATCATAAACAAAAATATTTTGAGGTTTTTGTCATTTCATGGTTTATATTTCTTGCAGAAGTTGATTACTTTGCACTGAGGACATGATATAATTGAATGCATACATCAATTAAAATTGTGTAAAATACAAAATATTATTTTTAATGTCTATTATCTCTGTTTAAATGGTAAAGAATACTTACATCTACAATTTAAGCCATTTACTATAAATATGTGACTCATTTTAGAGAAAATATGAGTAAATAAATCATTGGGACAGGAAAAGTCACCGCATACCAGGAATGACCCATGCCCTGTCTTCCTGTTTCAGTGGAAATTACGTATTTACACTGAATAATGCTGCTCAATGCAGTTTTGGGCCTTTAATTATAATATTAGGCTATTATTTTATTTTATTTTTTGTGATTTTTGCCTTTATTTTTACAGGACAGGTGGTGGAAGCACATCCTCAAGTATGCTCCTAAAGAAGATTAGATTCCCATAATAGAAAGACTTAACTTTTTTTAAGGTCAAGAAACGGACAAAAAGTCAAAAAAATGTAGGCTATAGGGTCAATATCCTTTTTATGATTATATTAACACAGCACGTAGTCTATTTCAATGTGAGCAGATTAGAGCTGGGAGGTATTTTCTTAATATTCAACAAGAGCAACATTCAGACGTTTGAGGGTTGAAAAACTCTGTTTGAACTGCTTTAGCGGCTCTGAAAATCACACTCGGCTCTCTTTGTTATTAAAAGATTCAAAGCCGGGTTTAAAACACGGTCCTGAGAGCCAAATCCCGTTTTTTCCTCCTCTCTGTCGGCGGCTGGCCTGTTAGTGTTTGTTTAAACGGAAAGCTTTTTCATCACAATCCATGGAACCGTGTTGAAAAGCAATCGGCAGATTCGGCACTACCTCATTTTTGTCCGAGGCACTACTTTACCTCACAGGGTGTTTAAGACCGTTGCGCGCAGGTACAGAGCCGTTGGCTTGTCAAGGAAATCCTCTGAACCAATAATCCTAGGTAATTTTCATGGCTCGGCAGCAAACGCCCATCTAAATTGTACAGATGTTTCCCACGCTTGAGGCCAGATTGATTTCTCTGCTGGAGGAGGTAATTGTCCGATTCAGTTCGCTCGGAAAGCCCGAACTACCGACTCGAGTTTTTTTTAAATTCTTCTTCACGTGAACAAACCGCAGCGCGACCGTTGCAATTACTCCGCTGACTGTGAACATCAGCCTTTGGGAGCAGTAATTATGTCAATTAAATAACACACATCGTCCCCTGAAGACTCAAGAAAAGCACGTCCATTCTCTATAGGTTAAGTGTGTTTGACGATATGCTTTTTCTTTCCCTGCAGAACATCAAATAAACACTCAGACTTTCCGCCATTACGGCTCTATTCTCTGTCTGTCTTGTTCCCACACGCTGATAGAGTTTTACAGGTGGGGTTTCATTCTCCTTTGATTATTTATCCTGCTTTTCCTCCAGGAGGAACCACAGAAGTCCTGCCAGCTGTGACCCGCCTGTCACAACAGCACGGTAAAATATTATATGACCATTCAGTTATGACAGCATTTGTTTTTACATTGCTTGCTTTAACTCATTAGGTTAAGCCATTTTCAACTTTAAAGCCGGGTTAATGTAATTTAAGTTGAATTACTAAAACATCCAAGTGGATTGTAGGCCTACTTGATATTTTAAGAGGCAGCAACTTTTTTTCACAGTGAGGTGATTATTAGTCTGAAAAGCTTTGAAATCATTGTGCTGGATTTTGTTTCTGAGGTGTTGGAAAATGCTCAGAAGACACTTGTTTCCACCATGTAATAAAAAAGGTAATTGTGAACTTTTATATCACAATTTACATCTAAAAATGTTGACTATTAACTTATATGAGTCTATATCAACCAATTCTGAGAAAAAAAAACGCAGTTGCGAGATATAAACTCGCAAATGCAAATAAAAATGTCAGAATTGTGATATAAAAAGTCACAATTTCCTCTTTTCTTCTGTGGCGGAAACAAGTTTCTATAGTCTTCTAAGCATTTCCCAACAACTCAGAAACAAAATCCAACAAAATCGCAAGTTTATATCTCAAAATTCTGACTTTTTTTCACAGAGTTCTGAGTAAAAGTTATGAATTATGAAAAATAGTCATAATTGCAAGGCTTTTTTCTCATAATTGTAAGGTAGTATAATGAAAGGAAAGGAAAAAGTTTTTATTCTATGGTGGAAACAACAATGAAAAAGCTATTTTTATCCATCTAAACATATATGAAACTTCAGCAAATCTCAATTTACTCCCCATTTTTATTTAGCTGAATGCAACAGTGAATCATCTTGCTAAAATGTGATATATTCAGGAGCAAATATATATGATTTGTTGTAGCTTTGAGTCGAGTCTGTGTGGTCTGATCTGATGGGGGTCACTTTACAGTATGTCGACAACATGCTGACAAATCTGTTGGTATGTTATCCTGAAATGATCCCAAAATGAGTAGTTCTTGTAGCCTGTAAAAGCTGTGTGAGATGAGTGCTGGTGGAAAGTGGGAAAAAACGACTAAATCCCATATAGCGTGAAGCTCCATCGGCACTGCTGATCTCAGCCTTCATTAACTGCTTGTGTGACTTTCATCAAAGGCAAACAAATAAATGTCAGAGAATTTGAATTAATTCCCAGCATGCCAAGTGCCAAAGACCCCCACTCTTTCCCATGGAAAAGTTGAATGTTAATGTTCTGAGGGACCTGGGCAATGTTCCTGATTTTTTGCAACCCATATTTCTAATGCATATACCTTGAATTTGACAACACTTTTTGAAGTGTGAAAGTGGTAGTTGCGTAGCCTGTCAACACTCAAAAAAAAAAAAAAAATTAACGAGGAAGGTTGTGCACTTTACATGTATTTCGTTTACTTATAATAATTGTGTTTTTTGACTTAAAATGTTTTTTTTTTTATTAAGGTCCACGTAATTATGTCTCAACTTAACAGTGCAAAATCCTAACGCGTTGTCTAAACACAAACCATTTATGTTAAGTAAAAACTTCGTACATCCAAAGGGCGGCAGTATAGTGCGACGCCAACGGCCATTTTGTTTTCAAGTTGACTTAATCCTTTTGTGTTGCATTACATGATTGATTTGTGTTGCATTAACTGAAACTGGGTGGTGCTTGTTAGTTCCCAGCATGCTTTGGTTGAATTAAGAGAGAATAAATGTTAAAATTAAGTGTTATTTTATGGGTTTTTTTTGAGAAAATGAGAAATGACTTGATAGTGTGTAATTGTGTTTAATGTTCAATTACATTGGAATTATTAGAACCATTTCAATTACAGTGGGTTGGAGTGAGTGGAGCATTGTGATTGGCTGAGGACTGATTTCACAATTTTCTTCTGCTTTGGTTGGAGCATTGTTAATAGCATTTAATATGCTAATGTGTGCTACTGCTAGCAAATAGCTAGCTATAGTCTAATTATGTGTCACTAAAATAACTGAAATATTAATGGATGAATGAATATAAAAAACACCTGGATCATGTCAGGAAGCCTTTAAAAATTCCCTTTGAGACTACTTTAATTGGGTCCGCTTAAAATGACTTAATTCCATGATGTTGAAGTTACACATTTATTTAACGTAACCCAGTTATGTGGACTTAAAGCCAATATGTAATTTTTTTGAGCGAATGGAGGGACATAAATCTCTCGCGCAAGATCTTCATTTGACTTCCGAAGATGAATAAAAGTCTTACAGGTGTGGAACGATATCAGGGTGAGTAATTAATGACAGAATTTTTATTTTTAGGTGAACTGTCCCTTTAAATAGCTACTGTACATACAGAGCTATTATAGTAGCATGAATGTCATGGCAGAGCAACATTTTTAAGAGAATCTCGCTGAGCAAGTTGAAGTTGAACTGTTGACATGTTTATAGTGGCTACATATAAACGGTACAAACATTTGAAGGAAACTCTATCGCCCTCTTGAGTGCTGAGGTTTGCTGCCACCACAGTAGCACAAGAACACATTAAGTGTGTTTAACCGGACTGCCAAGCGCTCGCGTGCTCGCGGAAACTGTTTCTGGCCTTAATCAGCGATTTGTGTTTCCACACAAGACTTTTGACAACTTTAGTTCCAACGACCATGCGGACGGACCGTCCGTTCATTACGGCCGGATTTTTCCACACATTTTTCCACCTCGTTGTGGAATATTTTTCCGTTTCACAGGAGCAACATCAGAAAGTAAATGAGCAAAATAAGCTTGTTCTTTACTCTCTGAACCTGACACACACACACACAACACACACACACACAACACACACACACACAACACACACAACACACGCACGCACACACACACAGAAGTCAGAAGTCCAGACACTGCAGGAAAAGTCAGATGTTTAATCATTCAGTACATGGGTTTTTTCTCTCTCAGTGCAAAACAACAAGAGTTATTCTTTAACGTGTGCTGGTCGTGTACAGAAAATCGTTGTGTGGTTGTGATCTCAGCTGTGGCCGATAGGTGGCGCTCTCTCTCTTTACTCTTTACTGATGTGATGAAGTGGGGCTCGTCCAGGTCAGCAGGAAAGAAACCCAAGATAAACATATATAGACTATACAAAAGCCTGTCTGCAAACCCTAGTGAGCGGCATCTTAACTTTAATGTCTGATCTGGAAAAACAGTGGTGTGCGCAGGTCACTATTGAGTTTGACAAGCTAAAAAAAAAAAAATTATAAAAAAAAAATATATATGGGGTACTTAATGCATGAATAACATTTCAGTCATCTTCACTCAAAAAAAATGGCCTAAATGTAAGATTATGCATTTGAATTGCATATAAAACTTCCATTAATTTGGATTATCTTCAACATAATGTGATGCATATTTGTCAGTCATACATCAATGAACAGGTCAGATTTCTGTGATAATACTAATAAACTGAGTGTTTGTTTTAAATGCACAATAACCTGGATTATACATATAAAATCAATAAATCCAATGTTTACTAATTGAATATTTCTCGTTCCATGGCTAGCACTTTTTAAACTGAATAGCCTACATTTATTTGTTTTACACATTGAACACATTTATGCTGATTCTGAAAACGATGAAGTCATGCGTATGCATTTACTTGTTTAGTTTATAGACACGTAGTGTTTCTTTACAAAGTGCCATCGCCATCTACTGGCCAGACGGCAGAATACAGCTTCGTTTTAGACTCACAATTGTGTTTAAACTTGCAATTCTGTCTTTTTCTCAAAAGTGCGAATCTATATCTCGCAATTACGACTTTATAACTTGCAATTGTGATTTTTATCTCAGAATTGCGAGGAAAAAAACCTGTATTCTGTTGTCAGGTCAGTAGATGGCGATGTCACTTTGTAAAGGAACATTACGTGTCTAGTCGTTTTCGTGGATAACCGTGAACAATTTTCACGTTTTGATCTTTTTTTTCCATTTTTGGTAGATCGTTGTTGTGTAAACGCACCCTAAGTTTATTAGTTTGTTAAAACGGCGTAATCCAAATGAATGGAAGTTTAATATGCAATTCAAATACAAATTTTTGAGTGTTGGATGTTTGATTTTAGTAAGCGTTTTGTCATATATGTGTAGGATGTCTCCGGATAGGGAATGAATCGAGGATGCTGTCTAGCTAGGCGGCTCACTAAGTTTTGGATCAGACTCACAGAAACATGGATGCCAAAGCTGATGAACATACATTAAACAGAGAGGTGTGCATGACTATAGTCTTCTTCATTCAACTGAACCACAAAATACGTCCATTAACAAAATGACTTGTATATATTTCTATATTTATATATCTAAAGTGCATTATAGTACAAAAATATAGAAGGTCAGCAGCACCTTGATACCTTTAAAAAATAAATACACCATTCAAACAAAATAAATTACAGGAATTCTGACACCGTAATAGAGGCATAGTCCTAAAAAAAAAGAATAAAAAGGAAAACGAAAAAGAAACAAAGCAAAGTATTCACAAATATCCAAATCTGCAGCTCTGTGGAGCTGTAATAATGTTTCGTTATTTGTCATTGTCACTGTTCGGGCGCATTGAGAATATTTACAGACAATAAATATTTTCCTCTCACTTTTACAGTGGACGGTAACATGAGCATCGGTGTCCATTCAAAAGTCCTCACGGATCTGAAAGAGAAAATCAAAACTGTTACATTTCAATTAACTGAGATTTATTGTTCAAACTTTTTTGGTTTTTATAGTAAAACAAATACTTAGTAAACATACTGCTGTTTGTTATTTAATATATATATATATATATATATATATATATATATACATTTTTAGATGTATTTAATGTAAATGTATGTGTTTTAAAACTGCCATTGTTAGCTTAAAGAGCAACTTCTACTTGACTTAACCCATAAAAATTAACTTTGTTGGTATGAATCAATGTATTTAAGTTGATTTAGTGATAATTTTGAGTTGAATAAACCATTTATTTTAATGTAGCAATTTGTACGTAGCAAATGGTGCATTCATGTTCATATTAAAATCGTAAATACGACGTTCAAATGACATCTGCAACTTGACCTTTTCTGTATTAAATTCAACATGTTTTTTTAAAACTGCATCTATAATTAATAAATAATGCACATAAATAACCTGCAATTGTTAGCTTTTTTACTCGATTTAACCCACAACTATTTATTTTGTTGGTATAAATGTATTTAGGCTAAATCAGCAATATTTAATAATATTTTCGACTTGAATAAAACAGTGTATGGCATTTTGTACATGCAACTTAAGATAGTTTTATTGCAAATAAATTAATTTGAACAAATGTACCATTAACACAGATGCTGCATCCACATTTCTAAATGACTCCTGAAACTCAGGGCTTAAAAATATCGTAATTATGATTTTTGTGGTTAAACTCAAAGATCCGACATGACTTGAACGCACACATGTACTTCTAATAGGTGTGTCACAATATATCGCGATACAAACATGCAACAATATTTATAGTGGATAGTGGATAGTTCACCCAAATTGCCGTGAGAAAATTCTAGTTTCCAGAGTTTTAGTGTCAGTACTACATTAAACTACTATATATAATGTTGAATATAATGTATAATAATGCAATATTTGTGGGTCCTGATAATGACAAATGTGTTTTAAATATATCTAGTAACAGATTGCAAGCATTCATCTAAAATACTATTTTCAGCTTCAGAATCATGAATATTTTTATTCTGGTGTCTCTATTATTCATAGTCCAAGTCTATTTATTTACACCCATAATGTAATTTAGCATTTTAATCAACAGTACATTTTTTGTTAACCTTTTATCATACGTCTTGGAGTATTGCATTAATATGAGTTCAGTATCATGATATGTATTGAATCGTGACATGAAGGTCTCGTTACGGGCAAAAATCCTTGATTATGCGGCACGTTTTCTCAAAAAATGTGATGGAATATGCGGATATTTATGCAATTTTATGCGATGAAATTGCGGGAACTTGCAAAATCCCAACCCCCTGTTCTCACTAGGCTACTACCTTAATGTAAAGAGTCATTTCTTATTACTTCCTATGATAAGCAAGCACACTACATCACAGAAAGTGCTGGAATATTTCAGTTCATCTTGTTTTATTTTAACTTACAAAACATTGATGAGTCAAACAAGTTCTGGAGCTTTACAAAAGGAATATGCTACAACTTCTGTAAAAATGAAGAAATAAAATATAAAAAAATAAAATGTGTGCTTCCTGTTTTACAGCTTTTCGATGATGTTCACGTCGCGTAATTACGTCACTTCATAACGTCACTTCATAACGTTCCCTCCCACGAAAACGGCGGCTCTTGTGTGAAGCAAACGCAAAATTTTTCAACTTTCTGCTGAGATATATGTGACTTTTTTGCAACGAAAATGCGGGGATTATGAAATCATGCAATATTTTGCGCGGAAACCTGCAATTTATGCGGCGAAAGTGCGGCGTATTTGAAAAAAATGCGGCCTCTCATAAATATTCGATCGCATAATCGTGTTTTTCTGGAGGGTCTGTGTAATGATGAGCATGTTATCAGACACAGAAGACAGTAAATAACGTACCGTTGTCAAAGACTGACAGTGTTTTAGTGCATCGCCCACTCCAGGTGGAAGCCGCTGCCGAACTCTCCCAGTGAACGAGCCCTTCTCTTCCTCTTCTCCCCTTCTCTCCTCTTCCCCACTCTTCCTTTCTTCTTCCTCTTCCCGATGGCCTTCATCGTGCTCTCTTTGTACGTCTGCGACTTGTTGGTTTCCTGCGGGAGGTTTGTTCCCTCCTCGTCCTCCAGGCGGAAGCTGATCGGCAGATTCTTGGTGCCACCGGCGGGTTTCGGATGGGCGGTTCCCGTTCCCATGGAGACGCCGACTCCCATCGGCACAGCGACGGTGAAGCCGCCTCCCCCTCCGCTGCTGACTCCGCCCCTCGGCTGCTGAGTCTCGCGGATCTCGGCCGTATGAACTTCATGAAGGAGTTCCTGGAGCCAAAAGCGTCTCTTAAAGTCTTGCAGCGTCCGGCCCTTATCGTGCATCAGCTGAGCGTGTGTTACTGAGCGCTTACTGGTGGAGAGAAGACAGAAGGCACAATTAATAATCATAATCACTTTTATTTATAGGCGCCTTTCAATGCACTCAAGGACAGCGTACACTCTGTTCAAAAGTTTGGGGTGGGTAAGATTATTAATACAAAACCCCAGTAATATTGTGAAATATTATTTCAATGTAAAATGTAGTAAAGTGTAATTTATTCCTGTATAATTTTCAGCATCATTACTCCAGTCTTCAGTGTCACATGATCCTCCAGAAATCACTATAATATGATGATTTGATGCTCAAGAAACATTTTGATTATTATCAGTGTTGAAAACAGTTTCATATTTTTGTGCAAACCGTGATTCATTTTTTCAGGATTCTTTGAAGTATTAATTTCTTTAAAAAAAAAACATCGTATTGACCCCAAACTTTTGAACGGTAGTGTACGTCAGTACAATACAAAGCTATGCAAAAGGACAGACAAACATGCAATCATCAAATCACTAAAAGCTGTTTTAAACAGATAATCTGAGCTTTAAAAAAGAATAAGCATAGGTCACATTTATATGTCACTCAAAAACACTTCTATTTTCAGCTAACGTCACTAAGCTCTCTTTATTTTTCAATAGCAACTTTTTCAAAATCCATTAAATTCCCAATAATATATGCCGTTTTCAAGTAAAATGGAAAATATAATGTTCTTCCTCAGTGTGTCCAGCACAAATATCTAAACATTCTTAAAATCAAGATACAGCAAAATAACTGAAGATATTACTGAAAAAATTATAAAAATTAGCTTAAAACAAGAACAAATATCTGCCAATGGGGTCAGAAAAATAAACTTAATTCATAAAGAAAATAAGATCATTTTTGTGACCCCAATTGGCAGATATTTTTTGATATTTTAAATAGAAACAAGACAAAAAAATGTTTTGCAGTGTAACATGTTGACTTTTTTCTTTATATTTTCCTTTAACACAAATAAACAACCTGCAAAATGATCAATGCAACAACGATGTGAAAACTATCAAGAGAAAGAACATCAAAATAAATTGCAGTTGCACTTGATAATGAATACACACACACACACACCACACACACACACACACACACACACACACACACACACACACACACACACACACACACGATTTAGTGCCTGAGAGTGGATTTATTTGCCAGATATAATCTCTTGAATCAAGTCTTAATATTTTAGCTCTTTTTACTGAAAACAAGACAAAGAAACTCATCAAGATTACAATGATAAAGTCCAGCTTGCAGTAAATTCGATGCATCACACACATTATACAGCACATGTGTTTGCTGCGTTTGACCCCGTGACCTCAGCATTACTAACCGAATGTGTGTGTAAAGCAGTTTCTCAGGCCTCCCACATCGAGACTCTTCTAGAATTCATTCTGTTTCCCACGCAAATATTTCAATCTCTCTAATTGCTGCAATCCCATTACCACTACATGTACACACACACACACACACACATGCTGATACACAATCTGACATGGTGCCTTTAACCCAAATCCACCAGTTGATCAGTGAGTGTGTGTTCTGTCGCTCTTGTTCAATGTGTTTTTAGTGTAATCCAGGGGTTTGAGAAGGTCTGGCTCAGATCCAACACCTTGCTGGAGCTCCCATATCCCACATCTCATATCCCACATCCCAGATCACAGATCTCGCATCCCAGATCCCACATCCCAAATCCCACATCCCACATCACAGATCTCGCATCCAGTTCCCACATCCCAGATCTCGCATCCCAGATCCCACATCCCAAATCCCAGATCCCGCATCCCAGATCCCACATCTCGCATCCCAGTTCCCACATCCCAGATCTCGCATCCCAGATCCCACATCCCAAATCCCACATCCCACATCACAGATCTCGCATCCAGTTCCCACATCCCAGATCTCGCATCCCAGATCCCACATCCCAAATCCAGATCCCGCATCCCAGATCCCACATCTCGCATCCCAGTTCCCACATCCCAGATCCCGCATCCCAGATCTCGCATCCCAGATCCCACATCCCAGATCCCGCATCCCAGTTCCCGCTTCTCAGATCTCACATCCCAGATCACAGATCTCGCATCCCAGATCCCACATCCCAGATCCCGCATCCCAGATCCCACATCCCAGATCCCGCATCCCAGATCCCACATCCCAGAGTCCAGATCTCGCATCCCAGTTCCCACATCCCAGAGCCCAGATCTCGCATCCCAGATCCCACATCTCGCATCCCAGATCCCAGATCCCGCATCTCGCATTCCAGACTCCACATCTCGCATCCCAGATCCCACATCTCGCATCCCAGATCCCACATCTCGCATCCCAGATCCCACATCTCGCATCTCAGATCCCACATCTCACATCTCAGATCCTGCATCCCAGCTCCCACATCTCTCATCCCAGATCCTGCATCCCAGATCCCACATCTCGCATCCCAGATCCCACATCTCTCATCACAGATCCTGCATCCCAAATCCTACATCTCGCATCCCAGATCCCACATCTCTCATCCTAGATCCTGCATCACAGATCCCGCATACCAGATCCTGCATCCCACATCTCGCATCCTAGATCCTGCATCCCAGATCCCACATCCTAGATTCCACATCTCGCATCCTAGATCCCACATCCCACATCTCGCATCCCAGATCCCACATCCCACATCTCGCATCCCAGATCCCACATCCCGCATTGAACCTAAACAAACCACCAGGAGTGCTGAAGTCCAGCGCACAGGCTTTTTAACCGGGATAGAGTCGTGGATTTTAAACATGGTACATCAAAACTGTCACGGGCGGAAAGTGGCAAACGCCAATAATCACAGGCTTGACTGGAGGAGAGCTGATGCTTAAACACTCACTGCAATAATTATAATTAATGCTTCCATTGAGTCTCGGCTTAAATCATGTGTAGGTCATTCCTGACAGCCAGGCGTTGGGCTCTCTGCTGCCGTGAGCAGTTTTAGATGCGCGGCTCCGTCCAAACGTCTTGAAGCAATTACACAGATCTCAGAGCCGGAGCCAGACGAGGTACAGCATCAGTCAGTGCCGTTTCAAAATATCCTTTCGTTCCTCCTGAGGAGACACTCAGATTAAAAAAAATCACACGCCGGTGTGACCACATGGGGGCGCCAGAGGGCACGAATCAAACCAGGACACAGTAG
>CM070822.1:1979114-1991614 GCA_036326025.1 Chrosomus eos | reverse complement strand
TTTACTTCAGAGGCATGTTATATTTAGTAAGTGAGTTTATGCATTGAAACAAAAAAAATACCTTTACAATATTGAACAGAATTGAATCAACATTGAACTGAGCTGAGTTGAATAATGACACTATTACTTTCTGTAGAGTTGAACTTCTTTCTTTCTAACATTTCAATAATCCACAGAGCCTTTTTTGCACTATAAAGCACCTTTTGTGCAATGAAAAACTTCCATGCACTGCAAAAAAATCTAAAAAATCTTACTCAGCATTTCTTGCCTTGTTTTCCAGTATAAAATATCTTAATATTCTTAAAATCAAGGTACTTCAGAGGCATGTTATATTTAGTAAGTGAGTTTATGCATTGAACAAGAAAAATACCTGTCAGTGATGTTAGAAAAATAATCGTTTTCTATTTTAATTGAGGTTATTATTTGACCCTCACTGGGAGATTGTTTTTTTAATAGTTTTAAGCATAAACTTACTCAGCATTTTTTGCCTTGTTTTCCAGTACGAATATCTACTTCAGAAGCAACATTTGATCAAAGTTACAGTAAGTGAGTTTTTGCATGAAAAAGATCTTGTATTCCACTATTGTTTTACCTCCACTGGGAGATTTTTTTTTTTTTTATCGTTTTAAGCACAAACGTACTTCATTTTCATCAATTTTCCAGAAGTCAAGACAAGTAATTTTGCTTCTCAAGTTAATGTTTCTTGATTTAAGTATGTTGAGATATTAGCACTTGGATGTTCTTCATGGGAACATTGATGAACACACTGAAGAAGAGACACGACAGCTTTAACTTAAACCAGTTCAACATGTTGTAAGTCCACAATAAAGCCCAAAAGCCCCATGATGAGCGACAGGAGAGAAACGTACTCACAATGATATGTGTGTGTCGGTGTCTTCTGTCCTGTGAGTCTCCTCAAAGTTTCCAGGCTGCGATCAAACACAAACAAACAAATCAATGAGTCCAGGTGAACGAGTCCTTCAGCATTACGTCCTTCGGTTTCTGTGAGATCAATCCAGAGGAGATGTGTGTGTGTGTGTGTGTGTGTGTGTGTGTGTGTGTGTTCCAGGTGGTCTGTCCTGCACTGACTGACTCAGTTCTGTTATAGAGGAGTCAGATCAACCCACTAATACTGTGATGGGAAAGTTTCTGAACTGTCTGAGAGAGAGAGAGAGAGAGAGAGAGAGAGAGAGAGAGAGGAGAGAGAGAGAGAGAGGAGAGAGAGAGAGAGAGGAGAGAGAGAGAGAGAGAGGAGGGAGAGAGAGAGAGGGAGAGAGAGAGAGAGAGAGAGAGAGAGAGGAGAGAGAGAGAGAGAGAGAGAGAGAGAGAGAGAGAGAGAGAGAGAGAGAGAGAGGAGAGAGATGGGAGGTGACGACTGGGAGTCTCAAAGACTCAGGAATCAACTCCTCTCTGTTTACATGAGACACAGATGTGGCAAAAGAGCGGCAGAACTCTTTCAGGAGAAAATCTTTTCTTCTTATACACACTCAGAAATGCCATAGTGGGTTCCCCAAAGAACCTTCCAATGAACCGTTTTAAAAAGAAACAGTTTGAGGAGTGTGAAGAACATGTTAAAGTCCCCCTGTGGTGAAAATTAAGCGTTTAATGTTGTTTATTCTGTATGTCTGTGGGGTTTTTAATGTGCTTTAAGACAAACCATGTGTGAATTCATAAGTCGACAGCATAGCTGAGTATTTTCTACTTTAAACGGCAGTGAACCAGTCAATAATTTTATCCCCCTTAATTATAAATTAAATTATTTAACCTTAAAGTCCCCCTGTAGTCCATAATTGTATCCCTTAACACTCATCTTTGATCACCAGAATGACATATCTAAACGTTTTTTTCCTTCTTCATGCCTTAAAATATCTTGACTGTAACTCGACACCCTTGCCTCATTTAGTATGCGAGACTCTATGAATATGCAAATGAGCCCCGCCTCCACTCACTCACTCACTCAGAGATCCACTGGTTGATGATCACACGTTGATCTGATTGGTTACAAGGTAGTTTGTGACGTTAGAAACACCAGCGATTTCAAAGCGTGTTTTTGAGACTGTCTTTGGTTCACTGCAGTTTTAAAGGTACAATATGTAGGATTTTTCGCCACCAGGGGTCGCTAACCTCTTACAATAACAAAGGCGTATATTGATGACGTATATTCCTCATTAAGCGTAATTATGGATCTTGTCGTCAAGCTGATGGATCTTTTATGGATGAGTGAATACATTGATGTTTTTAACATGACTGTGGTGTGAAGCAGGAGCGATTGCTAGACGTACACCAGCGTCGCACACACACACACACACACACACACACAACACACACACACACACACACACACACACACACACACACACACACACACACACACACACACACACACACACACACACACACACACACACACACAACGAGTCCCGCGGATATAAAGGAATAAGGACATTTCATTCTACCGAACTACACACAAGTGCTGAATTAATACTCACACAGGTCAGTTTATTAGATGAATGAAACTTGAGGTAACCCAGCGCTGTTTCACTCGCTCTAACAGTTACACTATCACACTAAACGCCATTTAAGTGTGTTGAATGTTGTTAGTTGGGTTGTTTGTTGGCTGTATGAGACTAAGTAAGCTAGATCAACATTAGAATAACATACAGATCATATTCTAACATTTCATCATGTTGAACTAAATAACATTGATTAGTTTTATGTACATTTGCTCTCCTGTCTAATAAAGTACATGAACACTCGCGTCTCTGTCGAGTGGAAGTTAGTCGCGGACGTGGAGCTCTCGCATCTCGAAACATGTTGATCTTCGTTTTAGTCTTTTTTCTCAAAGTCTGCTTGTCATGGTCCATAATGTTTGAACAAAACAACAACAGCGTGAGCGTCCTGCTAGGCATAACGGGCATAACCCATTTGTCAACGTCTGTCGCCATGGTTACTATGGCAGTACGAGCGGAAACAATGGTGGAAACCGAGGCTAACGCGGATATGACGTCATTGACTGGCAACTCCTCACCGCTGCTCACACGCCCCGTTTCTTTGGTTAATATCGCAATTTTCTCACGATTTACAAATAGTTGGAAACATTTGGGATATTGTAAGTAATCAACTAAACAAAATATATAACATTGGCCTAGTGGTTTTTGGATATTTTACTGCAAAAATCCTACATATTGTACCTTTAAGGAGAAAATACTCAGCAATGCTGTCGACTTATAAATATACACATGATTTGTCTTAAAGTGTATTAACCCCTTTACATTTGCTACTTTTATAAATGGTCAGAAAACAACTTTTTTTTGTCTTCAAAAAGTTTTGAAGAGCAATGTCTTCAAAACTGTTGGACTCCTTTGTGTTTTACCTTTGAAAGGTGAGTCAGTTGACATTTGGGGTTGTGCAGGTGTGTGTGTGTGTGTGTGTGTGTGTGTTGCTGAACACTGACTGAAGGCTATTGTTGGCCTTTCGGTGCCAGATTTCAGACACGCGTAAGCAAAGACATTTTCCGCACTCGCTGATCTTTAGCTTTGGCCAGCCGTGAGCGCGTGTCACTCAGCACATTTCTGGAGCTGTGAGGATTTTTATTTTGCATCAAACTTTCTATTTTTTATAATATTTATGTGAGTGTGTGACGGTGGATATTTCAGCCCCTGGCAGCCCAGATCATCAGAAACACAAGAACGTCTCGACTGGATTATCCAATCTGGTTAGAAGTGGACAGTAACGAAGTACATTTACTTTAGTACTGTACTTAAGTACACTTTTTAAAGTATCTGTAGTTTACTTGAGTATTATCTTTTCTGGAAACTTTTTACTTTAAAGGTGCTATATGTAGCTTTTCTTCTAAAATGAATCCTTTTTTTATTGCCTGTGTGTGAAGGGGTTGTAATCACACATTACAATGATCCACTTGTCGGGTTTTGCTATTACCTCTGAAGGCCAGTATTCCTATTTCTATGTGAAGGCTCCGGGTCGGATTTACCGCGAAATCCATCAGATGTGACGAGCAACACAAACTCCACATAGATATAAAAAACAAAAAAAAGTTTTATCTGCTGAAGCTCGTCAGGCCAAACGTGAATCAGATCAACTTCAAACGAAAACACGGATCAACATCGGTAAGGCGTTTGAGTTATGGAGAGACCTCCGCTTTGTTTTAGGTATAGGTTTATATTTAGGTATAAAAACAGACCCGGAGTGGCTTTCATCCCTATTGTGATGCTTTCTCCGGTGTGTTGAAAGTCTCAGTGTGGTCGGCACCATGAGTGCTCGCTCTTGAGTTCAAGCACGCGCACGAGCGCTCTTGTAAAAACTGGTTGCAATCTGAAACATCACCGCTAGAGGCCGCTAAAAACTACACATAGCCCCTTTAACTTGAAAGACAAATATCATACTTTTTACTCCACTACACTTCTGTCAAAGTCCTTGAGTAGAAAGTAATTATGTTAGTCAGGGTATGATTTTTTCTGTCTCTAAAACCAGATTGTTTTTCTTTTGCGGCTGACAGACGAGCCTATCGGTAAACACTCCTGTTGGGTCACGTGACGTGAAGTTTGACGATTAGTACGATTTCTCTAGTGATCTGTGAGAGACAGTATCGTTGTCACAAATAATGGTTTGAAAGTTTTGTTTTCATGGCAAATAATTATGATTATGGCTGTCTTTTTTTATAAATTCAGTTGTTTAATTTCTATATGTTTTTTGATATTGTAAAGCTCCACACTACACAACTACACACTGGTGTGTGTATTCACTAGGTTGCTTCAGAGGCATAAGCTCCTGTAATAATGCAACAATAATATAACAATGCATTGACATTTACTTTGTACTTTTGATACTCAAGCACTTTTAAAAAACAAGTACTTCTGTACTTTTACTCAAGTAAAAATCGGTCTTTACAACTTTTACTTGTAACGGAGTAATATTTGACCAGTAGTGTCTGTACTTTCACTCAAGTAAGGAAGTTGTGTACTTTGTCCACCTCTAGTTAGTAGCGTTTAAACTAATTATGAAGCAGCAATTAGTTTAGTTCTGATGCTGGACAAACATTTCCGATCTGTTTAATATAAAAAAGTGTAAAGATTATTGACTCTAACGGTTTTTAAGGTAGCGGCGTATCTTTACTTTCATATTGTGACGTACACTACCGTTCAAAAATTTGGGGTCGATACGATTATTTTATTTTATTAAAATAAATTAATACTTTTCTTCAGAAAGGACACATTAAATTTATCAATAGTCACAGTAAAGACATTTATAATAATGGAAAATATTTATTTTTTAATTAAATGCTTTTCTCTTGAACTTTCAAAGAATCCTGAAAAAAACGAATCACGGTTTGCACAAAAATATGAAGCAGTTTTCAACATGATAATAATCATAAATGTTTCTTGAGCATCAGATCATCATATTATAGTGATTTCTGAAGGATCATGTGACACTGAAGACTGGAGTAATGATGAGTTGTATGAATGAGCTTAATGTGTATCTAATATGTAATGTTTTTTTGCTTATGATTTGTCTTTTGTATTCTCTATTTGTGTTTGTCAAAAGTGTTCAGTTCACTTACTTAAAAATTTTAAGGCAACGAGTTTACTACATTTTTTTAAGTAAACAAACTTATTGCTTAATTGAAAAAATTAAGTTATGTTAACTTGACAATTCCACTACTTCATTTTTTTGGATTAAGCATTAAGTTTATTTTACTTAATTATTTTAGGGCAATGAGTTTCAAGTAAAGTCAACGGATCACTTTTTAAAATGAGATGATGCTTCTCAAGAGGCTATCCTTTAATAATAAATACAATTTAATATGTATTATTATCACTCTAAATTAATTGTGGCACTATTTTGGTCAGTTTTTAAGTGTTAATTTTTAATTCAAAGGTCCATTGGTTTGTCACATCCGAAACTTCCTCTTTCCCAGAAGAGTGACTCATTACGGCTTCTCTTTCAACAAGATTAATTGATTTTCACAGCTGTCTTTTACATTAGTGTTCGTCCCACACACAGAATTCGAGGAATTCCTGATGCGTTTGGCCTTTCCTCACCCGTCATCTTATTCTCCACGATCTCACTAATTAAACCAGACACAACTCTCCCATCCTCACTAATGAATCAGGAATTCATGCAACACTAGTGTTTATTTCAAAATAAATATTGTAACAAAATGAGAGCTGCAGTGATGACTGAAAAAATTATAATAATCATAATAATAATATTGTGAAATATTATAATCAGCTTTTTCTATGTGAATATATAGTAAAGTGTAATTTATTCCTGTGATCAAAGCTGAATTTTCAGCATCATTACTCCAGTCTTCAGTGTCACATGATCCTTCAGAAATCACTATAATATGATGATCTGATGCTCAACAAACATTTATGATTATTATCACAGTTGAAAACAGTTTCATATTTTTGTGCAAACCGTGATTCATTTTTTTCAGGATTCTTTGAAAGTTCAAGAGAAAAGCATTTAATTAAAAAAATCGTATTTATAAATGTCTTTACTGTCACTTTTGATCAATTTAATGCGTCCTTTCTGAAGAAAAGTATTAATTTCTTTAAAAAAAATCAAAAATCGTATTGACCCCACACTTTTGAACGGTAGTGTATATAAATATAAAAATAATATAATAATAAATAATCAAATAAGCACAAAGAATCAACACATTGAAATTTTGAAGTGGTTTCGTCAACAAAAAACTGGGATTTTCCCATTTGGCTTTTGGATTATTGCTGAATTATCAGTGTCTAGCTCAACAGTTTATGATTCTTACACATTTTCTTCATCTTCACAAACACAAATTAAGGAATAAATACAATCGGCAGAAGCTAAACATGCATACGTACAATTTTTGACGGAAGATCTAACGTCATTTTTTGATTTTCTCTTGAAGATCTGGTCATTTAAGTCAACATGAAATCAAAACAAACTCTATTTACTTTCTTAATGCACGTTCCTGGTCTTATTCAGAATGATTCATCAGTCTACATTATATAAACAAATGTTAATTTTCATAATCATTATCAAAATATAATAACTTGCTCCGCCTTTTTGTCATCAAAAAAAAAAAAATACGCTTTTTTATGGCTGTAATTCACACAGAAATACTTCAGAGTGTTTAATGCTGGCTTTTTTGTTTTTTTTGTGTGTGGTATTTCTACCGTTTTGATTTGCTTCAGATGTTCCTGCATTTAAATGTGTTTGTATTTACTAACGCTGGCAAACACAACAGGTTTTGACAGAACTTCTCACGTCATTACGCTCGAGGCGATCCGGTTTTCTCTTTGAAGGAACAATAGAAAGATCCTATTTACAAAACACCTCCATTACTATATGTTGTGGTGTGTGTGTGTGTGTGTGTGTGTGTGTCTCCTGTGCCAGTCACACACATTACTGCACTATGAAAAAAATTCCTACTTAGTATTTTTGTCTTTTTTTCCAGTACAAATATTCTTTACAACAAAATTCTTAAATCAAGATACATTTACTTGAGAAGAAAATTGCCCTAATGACTAATGCCCTGGTGAGTTTATCCTTAAAACAAGAACAAATATCCGAGTATGGGGTCAGAAAAACATGTCACAATATTCCTCATTATAATAATTAATACGCAGAATAAAGGGGCGGGGCCTGGTTGAGTTAGTTAGTAGTGTGTTAAACCGGCGGTTATGGTAAGGGGCGGGACATTTCCCAAACACACACGGCCAATCACAACACACTGCTCCAGCCGACCAATCAGAGCACAGTGTGCTTTGCAGGAGGAGGGGCTTCATAGAGACAGGAAGTAAACAGAGCGTTACTGACAGACTGGGAAGAGAGGAGCCGCAACAATGGAGAATATGAGGAAAATAATCAACATTCAAGCAGGAAAACTTGTTCTAGTAGAGCCTAGACTTTCCAAAAGCCTCTTTAATTTAAGAAAATAGATACTTGTAATGGAAAACAAGACAAAAACATGATTGTTTTGCAGTGTGTGTAATAGCACACACTCTTTCTTCCCCGTCCCAACGCTTTAAGATGATAAAGAGCCTCTGGTGTTTTACAGGCTCCTTCAGTGCATGTTATACAGTACGTTTACATGCTGATGTAGTTATAGTTCCACTTCAGTCACACAGGTCCTGTCTACCTGTTTCAGCTCCTGTGGTCCACACACACACACACACACACCCCACACACACACACACACACACACACACACACACACACACACACACACACACACACACACACACACACACCACACACACACACACACCACACACACACACACACACACACACACTTATATAAGGGTTTCGTGTTGAGTTGGAAAAAAAGACCTCATTCGGGGGCACTCTGTAGAGTATACTTTACCTGCATATAAACAGGTGAAAAAAGTCTTTCCTGGCAGAAGTGTGAAGTGGGACAGCGCCAGGAAAGCTGTTTTAGATTCATCCAAAATTACTGGCTTTTGGCAGAGAGACGAATACATACACAAAACAAATGTTCACTTTTAATCTTACTGCTTTTTTCCTCCGTCTCTCTCTCTCTCTCTCACACACACACACACACACACACACACACACACACACACCACACACACACACACACACACACACACACACACACACACACACACACACAAGTCGTCTAATCTCTCTCTTCATCCGAGGTCGTTTTATTCAGAAGATTATATCAGATTCAATATTGCAACTCAGGAAAAAAAGGTACAAAAGCTGTCACTGTGGTACCTTTTCAAAAGGTACACCTTTGTACCTAAAGAGTGCATATTAGTCCCTCAAAGGTGCATATTGGTACCAAAAGTGTACATATTATTACATAAATGGTATATATTGGTACCTAAAGTGTACATATTGGTATCAAAAGTGTACATATTAGTACCAAAAGTGTACATATTAGTACCTAAATGGTACATATTAGTACCTAAAGTGTACATATTAGTACCTAAAGTCTACATATTAGTACCTAAATGGTACATATTGGTACCTAAAGTGTACTTATTAGTACCTAAAGTGTACATATTAGTACCTAAAGTGTACATATTGGTACCAAAGTGTACATATTAGTACCTAAAAGTGTACATATTAGTACTAAAGGTACATATTGTACCTAAAGTGTACATATTAGTACCTAAAGTGTACATATTGGTACCTAAAAGTGTACATATTGTACCTAAAGTGTACATATTAGTACCTAAATGTACATATTGGTACCAAAGTGTACATATTAGTACCAAAGTGTACATATTAGTACCTAAAGTGTACATATTAGTACCTAAAGGTACATATTTAGTACCTAAAGTGTACATTTGTACCTAAAGTGTACATATTGTACCAAAGTGTAATATTAGTACCTAAATGTGTACATATTGTACCTAAAGTGTACATATTAGTACCTAAAGTGACATATTAGTACCTAAAGTGTACATATTAGTACCTAAAGTGTACATATTAGTACCTAAAGTGTACATATTAGTACCTAAAGTGTACATATTAGTACCTAAAGTGTACATATTATGGTACCTAAAGTGTACATAATTTAGTACCTAAAGTGTACATATTGTACCTAAAGTGTACATATTAGTACCTAAAGTGTACATTTAGTCCTAAAGGACTAGACAAGTGTACTATTTCTAAATTAGTACATTGTACCTAAAGTGTACTTATTAGTACCTAAAGTGTACATATTAGTGTACCTAATAGTTGTACATATTAGTACTAAAGTGACATATTAGTACCTAAAGTGTAATATTAGTGCCTAAAGTGACATATTAGTACCTAAAGTGTACATATTAGTCCTAAAGTGACAATTAGTGCCTAAAGTGTACATATTAGTGCCTAAAGTGACATATTTGTACCTAAAGTGAACATATTAGTGCCTAAAGTGAACATATTAGTGCCTAAAGTGTAATATTAGTCCTAAAGTGAACATATTAGTGCCTAAAGTGTAACATATTAGTGACTTATTAAAGTGAACATATTGTGTACCTAAAGTGAACATATTAGTCCTAAAGTGAACATATTAGTGCCTAAAGGTACATATTAGTACCTAAGTGAACATATTAGTGCCTAAGTGACATATTAGTGCTAAAGTGACATATTAGTGCCTAAAGTGAACATATTAGTGCCTAAAGTGAACATATTAGTGCCTAAGTGAATTGTCTAAGTGACATATTATGCCTAAAGTGACATATTAGTACCTAAAGTGAACATATTAGTCCTAAAGTGAACATTATTAGTGCCTAAAGTGAACATATTAGTACCTAAAGTGAACATATTAGTCCTAAAGTGACATATTAGTGCCTAAAGTGAACATATTATTAAAAACATATTTAGTCCTAAAGTGAACATATTATCCTAGTGTAAATTGTATAAGTATTTAGTCCTAAAGTGAATATTAGTGCCTAAGTGACATATTAGTACCTAAAGTGAACATATTAGTACCTAAAGTGATACATATTAGTGCCTAAAGTGACATTTAGTCCTAAAGTGAACATATTAGTGCCTTAAAGTGAACATATTAGTACCTAAAGTGACATTATTAGTGCATATTTTAAAGTGAACATATTAGTCCTAAAGTGAACATATTAGTGCCTAAAGTGAACATATTAGTCCTAAAGTGAACATATTAGTGCCTAAAGTTGAATATTAGTCCTAAAGTGAACATATTAGTGCCTAAAGTGAACATATTAGTGCCTAAAGTGAACATATTAGTGCCTAAAGTGAACATATTAGTCCTAAAGTGAACATATTAGTGCCTAAAGTGACATATTAGTCCTAAAGTGACATATTAGTCCTAAATGTTTGTTAATACATATTAGTGCCTAAAGTGAACATATTAGTCCTAAAGTGAACATATTAGTGCCTAAAGTGTACATATTTAGTGCCTAAAGTGTACATATTAGTGCCTAAAGTGAACATATTAGTGCCTAAAGTGAACATATTAGTCCTAAAGTGAACATATTAGTCCTAAAGTGTACATATTATACCTAAAGTGACATATTAGTGCCTAAAGTGTACATATTAGTGCCTAAAGTGAACATATTAGTGCCTAAAGTGAACATATTGTAGTGCCTAAAGTGAACATATTATACCTAAAGTGACATATTAGTGCCTAAAGTGAACATATTGTCCAAAGTGTACATATTATACCTAAGTGTACATATTAGTCCTAAAGTGAACATATTGGCCAAAGTGACATATTAGTACCTAAAGTGTACATATTAGTCCTAAAGTGTACATATTAGTGCCTAAAGTGTACATATTAAAACCCTTTTGAAGGGTACTGTCCCAATGACAGCTTTTGTACCTTTTCTTCCGAGAGTGCACTAATATTAGCCTGACTTCGTCATACTCATATTCTAGTCAGAACATGAGTCTGATACTGGTCAATAGGGCTTTGATTATGAGGCGTGTCTTAACCGAACCAGGAAAAACAACAACTCTGCACTCAATTGGATAGACCGACAACCAATCAGAGGAACGCAGTAAGTGACGCATGTTGAGCAACGCATTGTTATCAACAGAACTCAACTGCATCCACTCTGGAAAAAAGTATGAAAAAAATGAGTGTTAACGATCTTTGCCGGTGTTGCAAAAATAACTTAAGGATTCGCGGATGTAGGCCTACTTGCATGCAAACACGAAAAGCATTTTTGAAAGAAATACGTTTGATGACGTGATGATTACGTTATTGGATGGATTATCTGTCCATCATCGTATAAAGCCCGCCCTGGCAATTTGATTGGTCCGACCATTTTTTGGCTGATCATAATTACTCCTCAATGGATCGAGTCCAGACCGAACTTCCCGACCAAAAAATGTTGTGGGCGGGGTTCGGGCTGGCATCCAGGCTACACTAATATGGGAAGGGCGACTTAATTAAACGTGTTAAACGAGAGTACAGCGGCTGTTCACATTTACAGTTAATTCTGAATTAGACTTTACAGAATCGGTTTCCAGCCAAAATAGACCCCATTTAGTGCGATAATGCATGTTTTGGTCACATTATAATGCATGTTTTATTGATTTATCAATCAAACTGAGGGTTAAATGTTCGTGTGTTGGTGCATGAAGGGTTAAACCAGGAAATATCCCTGCATTGTTCCTCGTCCCAGAGTAAAAACACATTCATTGGCTGCTTTTTTTCTCAGTTCTCTCCAGAAGTCATAAAGTATTATATCACACCATTCACTTTACGATTCAGACTCGCACAGAACAGAACGTCAAACCAAAACGTTAATGGATCTTTTTTCCCCCGTTCAATATAAGCAGAGTTTGATTCTTGGGGTTATAGTGAATTAATACTCACTATATGAGCTGGAGAGATATACACTGCTCTAATACTTTAATGAAGAAACTTGATCTGAATATTAATGCTGACTCAATCTGCTTTAAATATTATATATCTAATCAGAAACCTATGATGAGACTCCAAAAATGTTTAAAATGAGGGCAATATTATATTAAATTAATAATATTGGC